>MU223668.1:971043-985932 GCA_018584345.1 Thuja plicata
TCAGCATTATGGGGGGGTTCACCTGTTGGTTCTATTGCTTCCTTGGTTCGATTGATCAGCTCTTCAGACTTTGTCTTCTCTACCTGGTCATGCACTTCAGTGGGGGTTCCAGCAGTTACTTCTGACACTGTTTACAGCTTCATGCTTCAGAGATGCTTGTTGCTCTTTCTTGTTCCTTTCTTTGGGACTTTCCCTAGATTAGAGGCTTTGTTTCCTTCATCTAGTTTATTTCTTGTACTTGGGTTCCTGATCAGGCCTAGTTGCCTGGACCCATAGTTCCTTTCATGCATCCTTTAGTCCTTAGTTGTTTAGCTTCTCCCTAAGTTACACTTAAGGGGGGGTGTTAGAGTAGTCATATTATAGCTAATAATTAATTCATTTAATTATTAGTCTATTATACTCTACGCTTAAGTTAAAATTAGGCATCTCATTTAGGGTTTTTCCTTTAGGGTTTCGGTATCCTTTTATAAGGATTCACCGCTTTGCATTTCATAAGGAGATTGTATTGTATTCATTTTGGTTGATAATAGAAATTCATTCTTTCAACATGGATATCATGTCTCTGGCCTTTTGGCCGCCTTAGCTTCTTCTGTCTTCTGTCTTTGCTTCTTCCTTGTGACAGGTTATGCATGCAAGTGTTCTTGGGAGAATAGGGTTTTTCCTATTCCTAACATTATCCTTTACACAAAATTAGGCCTAATGACTACTAGCCCTTGAGAGTGATATAACTGATCATAAAAACTTAAAATAAAGAAAGTAATGACCTTTTCAGATACCCTTTTGGACCATCTAAAACATACTTGAAAATTAGCATATGTTGTTTTGGAACACATTAGTAAAAAATGGACTTGTAATGTTGTCCTAAATGCCTAATTAGTGCATAAAACTAGGTATTTTGATCATAAATTTTGGTTTAGAATTGAACCAAAGGATAAAAGACCCTTTTTGAGTACCCATTTTGACTTTATAAAACATATATGAAAATAATGGCAGGTTGTTTTGGACCAAACCTCCCAAATAATGACTCTACTTTTGTAATTAAGTCCTCTTTTTGCACAAGAACACACAATTACCCGTCTAGGGCATCATCATATCATGAGAAAAATTTAGTACTAACAAATGAAATCTTCAAAATAATAAAATTAACTCTTTAAACCCTAAATAAACCAATTTATAGAGAATTTGAATGGTGGAAAGATTGACAGTCATTGATTTTGTATACAAATCCTCATTGGCAAGGATTTCAAAGCATGTCTCAATAAAAATGCAATATCTTTTACAAAACACCATAAAATTACATGATACTAGTGGAAATAGAATATAATTAAATTATATATTCAAATATATCACGTTGATATCATAGAAAATCCATAAAAATTCGTACAATTCACTGTTATAGGAAAAATATGGAAATTGCCACCACTAAAATGTCAATAACTTCATCAAAACTCAACCAAATGAATGAAACAAAAAGGGAGATGAATTATATTCTATGATCCTTCATTTACAACAATTTTCAGATCAATATCAGTTCATAAAAATACATAAAATGCAAAGGAACAGAGGAAAACATGTTCACATTTGTAAAATTTTAATGTTTTTGTTTCAACTTCTCCAAATCAACAAAAACCAACCACCACTGCCTTTGTTTCAATGAAAACATGTTTAAATATATTTAATGGCCTTGATGGATCATTTACAACCGATCCAAAGTACCCTTGAACCAAATTTGACAATATTTTGCAAAGTTGTCATTTTTGCAACTTGACAACTTTTTGACAATTTGACAACTTTTTATCTATCTTGCAAATATGATCCCAAAACATGATGATTGACCCTAATACATATAAAATAGGATCAAATTATTCCAATTACACCAATTCAACCTATTTTGACCATTTGTCCAACCTTTGACCACAGTTAATCATCTCAGGGTCTATTAGGCCTAGTGGTAAAAAGATGGCTCAATGACCTTACAATTTGATCCAAATGAACATAATAAACTTATTTAACGTTAAAAAAACATTTGACTGACATTAAATTATCCTTATTACAATAGTTTAACCCCAATTGGTCATGGTGGCTTCATGTGTCCTTGATGCTCCTGCATCAGGTAGGAGACACTCTTAAGGTTTCATCTTCATCACGAGAATAGTGGAAAGATGGATTGTCAACAATAGTGGGAATGTCAGTAGTAGACATGTTTGTTTCATTAAAATTCATAATAAACATAGAGGACTCAAGATCAAAAGAACCCATATATAATTCTATGACTTATTCTCACTCGAATGTTATATGTAGGACTCAAGGTTATGACTCGTGCACAAGGAAGAGAAAGAGATATATGTCCAAAGAATGCAAATATAAGTAACAAGTTTTAAATAAAATATGTAAACACTTATCAAATTTATGTAACATGAATTAAAATAAGAATAATTGCACATGAAATCAAATAAATAACACATCTAACCATCAAATCCAAATTGGAAATGTCATGCACTGGGTTCACCAAAATGTAACATACAACAATGTGGTTAGACAAAGAAGAAGGGGTTCTAGAGCGGTTCCCTAATGCAACACCTAACCAATTTTTTATTACATTGGAAGGAAGATGACCCACTAGGCCCAAGCGAGACTCAAGCGCTAGGTGGGTGAAATAATCCTTCATTTTGTAACGGGAGCATTGATTAGGGAGATGTGATTGAATGATGCAAGATAAAGGACAAAATAGACAAAAATGTCAAGTTGAAAAATATATAGTCTGACAGAAAATAGACATCTCTGTATAGTAACTAGAAATAGAGTCCAGAGACTGTAACTAACCTATAAAACTTATTTGAAGTTGTTCTGGAGGGAATATGTTGTCCTGGTCAACCTGTTCCTAGGAATAGGGCATTTGAGTCAACTTGTTCCATGCACTTTTGATTGTTTTTAGTTGCAAGTTGTTCGTCAGGTCCTGAACTTCCTAGATATCATCTGACATGAACGCTCCCTGTACGTGCACACAAAAATGAGGAAATATTGTTTAAAAATGGGTTTGCCTAAATCAAACCCCATTTGAAGGATCAACCTTAAAATATAAATAAAATTATATCTATAATGTAAATGCACATACCTTCATAAATAGATATTGATATTGTGATGTATGAAGATTCTTGTAAATTGCTTGAAAGTAGTTGTATGTATTTTTTGAATTTTGGAATGTGGAGAAGAATCAAGGATGTCCTTCATAAATTCTTAGATCTGTGAATACTACTCAAAGATCTTCAAGGTGGTTATGCTTGATTGTCTCTTGCCTTGAAGAATGGATGGATGGATGAATGTTGATGGACAAAGGATCTTATTGCTTGATTGAGGTATCCTCTAATTGACCATCATGGGAGAGAAGCTTTCTACAGTGGAGAATATTGCCTTCAAAGACTCTTTGGATGCTTGAAAGCTTTCTTAAGAATGACTAGATGTAAAATTGTAAAAGAGCTCTTGAATTCCAACTTGTCTTATGTCCAAATGAGGAGAAGTATGTTGTTTATATACTTCTCACAACATTTATGTGCTCAAAACTCGAAGGAAGCAGACACAAGTCTAGAAATATTTCCAAAACAATGAGACAGGCCCCCAATTTGAATTTTGAGGAAAACACTAGGGAATAGGTAGGTTGGGGCGACCTATTCCCCCCCAAAAGTTATGAAACTTGTTTTGGGAGTCGAGAATGTGGAGAGAAAGATATAAATGTAGGTGGTGTGGGGATAAATCAAGCATAACATACATGAAATATTGATTACAGTAAAATGGGGCTTGATTGAACATCTAATCATAGGTGCTTATGATTTAGAATGGTACATTTAGCATCTAAAGAAGATTGTAGTATAATGGTCATTTACTCCCAAAAGAGGATAGATAAGAATTTTTTTTGATGAAGCTATTTAGGGAAAGGAAAGTCTAGCTAATGGTAGGTTTTAGAGATGATAAAGAATAAACATTGATGATTAATGCTTTGGATTGTGGACAAAAGACAACTAATTTGGTAGAGGCTAGAGGATTGGTTATGTGAATAAAAATAGTGAAAAATCATAATTGTAAATGTATAGAAGTGAGAAAAGATTCAAATTATCATGGAGTGTTAAAAATTTCACATGTGTAATGTTTAGATATTAGTTTTGTTCAAAGTTGGGAATAGAAGGAAAAGGTCTAGAAAAGTTTACCTTTGTCATATTAGAAGAAAAGGAAACACAACGGAAAATTGGGAAACCAATCAAGAATTTAGGTAGTTGGAGGCTTATGATCAAATAGAGATAATATGGGACCTGACATATTCAAGGGATGCTCATGTGAGCATAGTAAATAATGCATATAATTTTTAGGATTGATAAGGAGCTTGAATAAGAAATGGATAAATGTAAATGATAGACATGTGTGAGGGTGGATAAATTAAAGGAGTGAAGTAATGATGGTTAAGAATGATATTAGGCGATCATTAAAAAAGACATGAATATCATAGAGTGGAAGCAAAAAAATGCAATTCTTCAAAATGCATGAGAAGAGTTTTAATGTGGTAGAATAAAAGATTTCAAAATTTGGTTCTCAAACTCCAGTCGATGGTTATTGTGAATGTTGGTGGTAGGGGGATGCAAAGGGGAAATGAGGCTTCTTCCTCTAGTGACTGTAAAGGAAATAACATAGGGGTGAAGAAAGAAGCTCTATTTACATTTTTGGAGGAGGAAGTATTATGTGGAAGGGGAAGAGATATTAGGAAATTTTATAGATTATCTAGAAAAGGAAATCACCAATTTTGAATTAAGGTTGTAGGTGGTTTACATTTTGGAGCTAGAAAAGTAAGTTAATGGTTCTCCATATGTAGATATTAGGGAGGGAGTGTTTGGTATTCTTTTGGACCCAAATAAATTAAAGGTAAAATATAATGTTTTTAATGTTGGACAATCCTTGAAGAGTACAACAATGTTTTTGATTAATGAAAAAATAGGTTTTGAAGGGGCTCGAAACCATTTACAGAGGGGGATTTGGAACCCTACTAAGATGAAAAGGCGCAATAGAAAAGGCATTGCAAAACATAAGCCCAAAACGAACAAATATTCAACAACTAAAAAAAATATCATACAAAGCTCTAGCTGCCCAACAAAACTCAACAAAAAAGGCCAAATCCTTACATCAAAGATCAAATCTCCTGAGCAAAGAGATCCAAGAAGTTTTGAACTCCCCTCAAACCTAAACATTGGGTTTTAACATGGCTCCCAAAACCATCATCAGAAACTGCCTCAAAAGAATGATCATTAATAAGCCAACTAAAACTATGGGGTTTTGAAAGGCTCCCCAAACCATCACGGGCTTTGACCTGGCACCCACTACCATCTTGGGTTTTATAATGGCTCCCAAAACCATAAAAAGATTTGAGTGGCTCCACAAACCTTCACTACTAGCCTCAAAGAGGTAAAACAGAGAAAAAATGGCTAGAAGAATGTTTTTAACATGGAACCCAAAACCATCCATTGAGGAGAAACTTGGATTTCCCATAAGAAAAAATCCTTTCCCCCAAAAATACTCCCCTCCACCTCAATAGGATGGGATCCCAACTCTATAGGAAAGTCTGAAGAAAGAGTAATCCATCTTGAAAGCTACTTCTGAAACCACCCCACCTCCCAACAACCGCAACAAGTGACAACCACTCTATGTCACAGTCAACCTCACCCACAATACACATCACCCCCTCCATAGATGAAAAAACCACCTCAATAGGAAACGAGAGTAAGGAAGACAACACAAAAATATCCAAACTCTCCATCATGCCATTGGAAAGCACTCATAAAATAGAGGGGAGATTTCATTTCTATAGAAACCTCTAAGGGAAGAAACTGAAGAGTTCCCATAAGAGCCCACCAAAGAAAAGAAATAGAGAAGCAACAGACTTCACCTAGGGTCTGAGAAACCCAAAACCTGAAAGCCTCCTTAACCAAAAACAACAAGAGGCTAGAATGAGCCCTTGAAAATTTTCAGCATCCACCTGGCCAAAACCACAAAAATAAAACAACCAAAGAGAGGAGAAAACTCCTACCCACCACAAGACCCATGCTAAGGTCACAACCTCCAAAAAAACAAATAAGCCTGCAAAAGAAAGAGACATCCTAGAAGTTGCATCACCAAGCATTGTAGGACCAATGCAATTGGAAGAACGGGATTCCCACAAAGTAGAAAAACCACCTAAGAGCATAAAAAGACACAACTAGGGGAACATGCCTCCCCAAAAGGAACAAAGTGAAACAAGCTTTAACAAAATCCAACATAGTGGCTACAACCGCCAAAATTGACTCAGAACAACACCGTGGCTTGCCAAAAATCCTCCATAACCTTGCATCCCTTACCCACGAAAAGAGCCCACCCTTGGAAATGTCAAATCCCTTCACAATCGAGTCTCCAATACATAAAGATCCAAAGAAAATATTCAAGAAGGGGCCTTTGGATTCAACAAAAAAATACAGAAAGCACCAGCAGGCAGCAAATTCACTAAACAAAGCATAAATCAAGTAATTGGAAGGACTGTAATCACTCCAAATAGAAAACCTACCTAACTGCAAAGATAAAAAAACAACTCGTGGGTAGAGACATCATCAAGAGGACCCACATATAGCAGGCGATATGACGAGTCATTCTAGTGGCTACAACCGCAAAATATAACTCAAGACAACACATAGTCTCTCTGAATGTCCCACAAGACTTCTCTACTTTTACCAGATTATCACTCTTGGATCAATCAGGTAGAGCCTCTAACAATTTCAAAGAAAGGGTGCATTTGTTAACTCTCATACATTACATCCAAGTGAATAATTGAAAGAGATTGCAAAGTACTCAAAATAAACATAACAGATGCATGCAATATTAGAGAGATATTTTGCAAGTCTTTTTGAAACAAAAGTAATCTTTATTGAATGTAAAATATACATTTATTCTCACACAAGCTGTGAGATTGACCTTCTTGTTCAATGCAAATTAAAAGAAACTTATACATGAATAATAAAATATGCATGTAGGAGGGTGACCAGTCATTTCCTAAATGGTTGGTTCATGGTTGTCTTGTTTTGTCTCTATCTAGGTTGCTTGTCCTTCCACGTCCTTAATGCTCCTTAGTGTGTCTTCCTGTATTTATCAAATCAATGTGTTAGATCAAAAGCTCTAAGCAATGACAGGTCACAAATCATACATGATCATTCACATATGCATGAACAAGTTGATATCAATGTGCATTAAAGAAGAAAGTCGTCCGAGTCATCATATACATCTAAAATAGGCATTTAGTAAATGTTAGAGAGACATAGATAGATTTTGTTGCTAACATGTTATAGGATTAATGCTTAAGCATAGAACAAGTAATAGAAAAAGAAGCTACAAGAGCATCAAGACAACATACATTATCATGAAGAATCATATGTTTCAAGCAGAACCGACTGAACATGAAATTCATTTTCACTTGAAGGCATAGTCAAAATCACAATCAGTCAATGTTGCAGATCTATAAATATTTATATTCACTATTAAGGAATTAAGAACACTTCTACAATGGGTAGGATCAAAATTTAAGTCGCATGAAACATATTATTCAATTTCAAAGTCTCTTATACAAAAGCTATTGTTAATAAAATATAATGGATATCTTGATTCATGAATAATCCATATGGTATACATAGCATGATAATCAGTGAAAAACACAGTTACAGTCATGAGTGAGGAAAAGATTCAAGACTTTGGCTAGGTATCTATTATAAGTTACATAGCAACAACTTTCCAATACCACCATAAGAGGGATAAGATTCACATTTATGGAGTTTATGAACTTCCAAGCTTTCAAGGAGGTTGAATTTTTTTGAAGACAAGGGGAAAAAATATAGGATTTTTTGAGTCAATTTAGGGGAGTTGGAGTTTTTTTGGGTGCCTTAATGGTGGAAGAAGTTAAGGAGGGACTTTTTTTTTGCTCACATGCCTTTTGGAGTCCTTTGAGGGCCTAAAAAATAGGGGATTTAGTTTAATTTGACCAAGAGGTTTATCCCTATTTTGAAGCAACTCCTTCTTATAAAAGCATAAATAATTGTAAACTTCATTTTTTTAGGAGTTCAAATTATGTAGATTGGAGATTTAGTGATTTTTGCAATCCTTTGGCAAAGATTTTTGCATCTTTTGTAACTCATTTTTGGATATGAAATACATATAACACCTTGTATATTATAGACTCAATTCTGCCCTCGTATTCTTGCGGTACTGTGTATTACCAAGTGATTGATCAAGCCATTAGTGAGGTTTTAATCTCCTTATATTTTTGTCTCGCATTTTCCTACCATTTTTGCCAAAGTTTGTTCATGCAGGTTGCAGGTTATGTTTAAAGTTGCATCTATCTTTTGGAATGTGAAAGTATTTTCCTTGTTTAAAAGATGGCGTATTCAAAAATTTCCTATGAAATATTCATGCATGGACCTACAGAAATAAGTTTGTGCAATTCAAATTCTGTCAGTAGTGTTCAAGTGTGTGAAGGACTGAATTTTCATAGTCCTAGTATGTTTTGGTGTATCACCTTTAGAGTTATATTTTATCTTACATGCTATCCTTCTAACTATTTTCCCAGCAAGGTTTAGTGTAGGTGCTTACCAAATAGGAAGTTGGCCTTCTCCAAAGGTTCATCTCAGAGGTCACCCACAACCTTGAGATGTTCTCATGTTTCTCTTAGGTACCAAGTTATGCAACTTTAAGGGTGCAACTTTAGGAGATAACAATTCTGGCACGCCTGGTGGGACTGTACTTATTGAACAAGTCACAATGCATTTTATTTCATGCTGGTTTTGATATACTACCAATGGGTTGCAGACCTATAAGGTTATTTTTTTCATATCTGGCGACTCTGAGTAATTCTTAACTGGTTTCAAGAAAATGAAGTATTGAAATATGGATTACCATCCTCCTTTCCATGAAGTTGTTCCTCATGCATTATCCTACCAGCCATATCAAAGCAGTTATATTGTTGATTTGATACAAAATAGCCCCATTGCAGCAGGTACCCAGGAAGTTCCATACACTTTCCTGGAAGCATGCCTATGCACATCAGGAACCACAAGATAGCCATTTTGTTGGTTCTTAAAATCAGCCCCAGCATCTTGCAAACTTCTATTTAGATGATTTTCTATCAAACCTTCAAGACCAGTCGAGGTCTGTAGAAAGAGAAAATGAGTATAACGTGCAGCAATAGGAGATTTCCTATCAAGCTCATATTCATCAGCAAGAGGTGGAGGCTCAAAGACATGAACAAGAGCCACTTTCTAAACAAGTTGCACTCAAAGAAGAGAAGATGAGACTATTACTTGCATGAGTTCAAGAGATAGAAGATCAATCATCTTTTTGTGTCCCGAGACAACCTATGAGTGAAGAGGTTCCCATTGGTTCATTTCCATGTTTCAGGTTAGACGATTCCTTTTAGTCTTCAAGTAATTCACAAAGGTTTGATATTCCAAGTTATAGGGGTAGCAGTCCTGTAAATGATAAAGAAGAAACCCTTCCTGAGCCCAAGAATGAGGAAATCCATCCAAACCAGTTCATTAGTCTTCCATTTTAGTCATGTCAAAAGCCTGAACCAAATAATGAAAGTACCGAGAAGCCATGGAGGCCTTCTTGGACCAAACATCGTGATTTTATAATGCCAAATCTTAGCAAAGATATTTCATGTCTACCAGCCCAAGATAAGAAAGCGGAACATAAGGTTGTTGTTGTTTGTACCATTCCTTGAGCGAAAATGAGGTTGTTGTTGTTTGCTTAGGGTTGGCTAATAAAAAAACAAATTTGAAGAGAAGAACCAATTGGGACAACATGTATGTGAGTAGGAAGAAGCAGGTGTGCTAACGAATTTATTTGATGAGCTTCCTAGCTATTTTGAGAAGAATGAAGGGGCGGTTGTTTCTGAGGAATTCCCATTGGGTGCAAGAGAATAGGTTGGTAAAGAAAAAGATGTCACATTTTGGTCTGAGGCATTACCCTCTTTTGTTGAGCAAGATGAGGATGACATGGTTCTAATCACATCAACAATAGGTTAGCAACATCTAGTTCCTAAACTTTTAGTTAAAGAGAAATCTTTTCAAGATATGGATGCTGACACAAACCTTGAGGATGAATTTTTTGACAGTATTATCAAGGATTTATGTTTGCATCTTGATTTTGATATGTCAAGTGAAAGTTTGTTGAAAGAGGATATTTCAATGTTTGAGCATTTGCCTGCATTCATTGAAGATGAAAGTCCTATTTTGAAGTGTGCCCCCTTGAAGGATAGTGCAAAATTCAAGCTTGAGTCAATTGTTCCTAAGATCCTTCCATGAGTTGATAGCTTTGATAAGTTTTCCTAATAGAGGAAGATGTTTCCCTAACCAAGGAGGAGGAATCAACATGGAAAGAAATTATGCAAGGAGAGGACAATGATGTTTTTTCAAGTCATTCTTGTCCAAACTCTGCTATGAAGTAGGATAGTCATGATAAATAGACAATAGGAGAGGCACTCCGCATTCAAAAGCCAAGTTTCATTTGTTCAAGGGGTTCTCTAATCAGATATGGGCAACACTAATTTTCTTGTCGTGCTTGCACCCAATGATGATGGTAAAACAAAGAAAAAGAAGACTTAAGTATTTTTTCCACCTCATGACAACAAGTTCAATACTACATATGATGAGGTTAGTGAGATAGTATATGTTCTTCAAGCGATTCCACAGTTATTTACTATTTTTCTATATGTACTTCATCTCTTTCTAGTTGTCCTCAAGCATGACAAACATTTTAAATTCTATAGAAAAGGCAGCTATTTCACTCAAGCCATGAATGGTTTTGTTTGACCAGCTTCTCTGTTGGTTAGAGTAGGTTAGTATAGGTTATTTTTGTTGCAAGTTTTTAGTTTCCCTAAGTGTTGTCTAGCACAGTTGAGGAGGTTCGGTTTAAGTTTTCCCGCTTTCAATAAGTTTCCAAGTCATAAGTTTGTCAAAGTTATAAAATGGGAAACATTGTTGTTGTTATTTATTACTAAGTCACTGAGAACACATATAAAATTCATTGTAGTGAAATTTTATTTCCCTGTCACAAAGCATACACCCATTCTCAGTGAATTAGGAATAAATACAACAATCTAAAAAGTGAGTTGCAATCATGTATAAACTTGCCTTGAGTCTGTTTCCGAGTCTACCAATTGTTGCTATTTTCCCTAACTGATCAAATACACATATAACATTCATGATATTGAAGTTTCTAACTTCCCTATCAAAAACCGTACATCCTGTAATCAATCAGTTAGGAAGAATGACTTAGTTTTTGCAATGAGTTGTCTTGTTTTGTCTCTGTCTAAGTTGCTTGTCCTTCTTTGTCATTAATTCTCCTTAGTGCTCCTTCTTCCTACATTTATCAAAGCAATGTGTTAGATCAAAAGATCTAAGCAATGACATGTAACAAATCATACATGATCATTCACATATGGACGAACAAGTTGATATCAATGTGCATTAAAGAAGAAAGCTATGTGAATCATCATATACATCTAAAATAGGTATTTAGTAAATGTCAGAGAGACAGAGATAGATTTTGCAGCTAACCTGCTACAGGAATAATGCTTAATCATAGAACAAGTAAAAGACAAAGAAGCTATAGGAGAATCAAGACACCAAACATTATCATGAAGGATCAAATGTTTCAAGAAGCACCAACTGAACATGAAATTCATTTGCACTTGAAGGCATAGTCAAAATCACAATCAGTCAATGTTGAGATCTTGAAATATTGATATTCACTATTAAGGAATTAAGTACACTTCTACAACATGTAAGAGCAACATTTAAGTCACATGAAACATATTATTCAAGTTCAAAGTCTTTGATACAAAAGCTATTGTTAATAAAACAAAATGGATATCTTGATTCATGAATAATCCATATGGTATACATAGCATGATAATCAGTGAACAACACAGTTACAATCATGAGTGAGGAAAATATTCAAGACTTTGGCTAGGTATCTATTATAAGTTACAAAGCAACAACTTTCCAATACCACCATAAGAGGGATAAGATTCACAGTTATGGAGTTTATGAGCTTCCAAGCTTTTAGGGTGGTTGAATTTTTTTGAAGACAAGGGGAGAAAATATTGGGTTTTTTTAGTCAATTTAGGGGAGTTGGAGTTTTTTTGGGTGCCTTAATGGTGGAAGAAGTCAAGGAGGTACTTTTTCTTTTCTCACATGCCTTTTGGAGTCCTTTGAGGGCCTAAAAAATATGGTTTTTAGTTTAATATGACCAAGAGGTTTATCTTTATTTTGAAGCAACTGCTTCTTATAGAAGCATAAATAATTGTAAACTTCTTTTTTTTAGGAGTTCAGATTATGCAGATTGGAGATTTAGTGACTTTTGTAGTCCTTCAGAAAAGATTTTTGCATCTTTTGTAGCTCATTTCTGGATATGAAATACAAATAACACCTTTTATATTATAGACTTAATTCTACCCTCATATTCTTGCGGTACTGTGTATTACCAAGTGATTGATCAATCCATTAGTGAGGTTTTAATCTCCTTATAGTTTTGTATCTTATTTTCATACCATTTTTGCAAAAGTATGTTCTTGCAAGTTGCAGGTTATGTTTAAAGTTACATTTGTCTTTTGGAATGTGAAAGTATTTTCCTTGTTTAAAAGATAATGTATTCAAATCTTTCCTGTGAAATATTCATGCATGGACCTACATAAATAAGTTTGTGTAATTCAAATTCTTTCACCAATGTTCAAGTGCGTGAAGGTCTGAATTTTCATAGTCATAGTAGGTTTTGGTGTATCACCTTTAGAGTTAGATTTTTGTTTACATGCTATCCTTCTAACCCTTTCCCTGACAAGGTTTAGTGTATGTGAGTACCAAATAGGAAGTTGGTATTCTCTGGAGGTTCATTTCAAACAGAGGTCACCCACAAGTTTGAGATGTTTCCTTGTTTCTTTTAGGTACCAAGTTATGCAACTTGGTAAGGGTGTAACTTTAGGAGATAACAACTACATTCCTCCCAGAACAACCCCAAACCCAAGAGATTCTATATCTAGTAAATTAATGGTAGGGCAGAAAAGAACCAGACTCCGAATCACTTCCACCCAAAACTTTGTCGCCAAAAGACAAACCCATGAAACATGGAGGCGACAAAGCCCACAGAGTTGAACCTAACATAGGGTCGAGGCCAAAGAAGGGGATCCAAAAAATGCCAAACCCTAAACTCCATCATGGTTTCTCCACTCTCCTTCCAAAATAAATGCACTACTATCATCT
The DNA here is from genome assembly GCA_018584345.1 of Thuja plicata. Classification (NCBI taxonomy): domain Eukaryota; kingdom Viridiplantae; phylum Streptophyta; class Pinopsida; order Cupressales; family Cupressaceae; genus Thuja; species Thuja plicata. The sequence continues at coordinate 984,357 of MU223668.1, forward strand.
ATAACTATAGTGCAGAGAAAAAACTTGTCCCCACAAAGGAAGGAATCCCTAGGCACCACAACCTCCCAAAGAGACACCACCGCCTCAACAAAAAATTGCTTGTCCAAAGAGAACACAGATCTGACAATCAAAATCCCTCCTCCAGCCTCAACGACATATCTAGAAGCGCCTCCCTCAGCATACACAGAAAGAAAAATCCCCTCCAAACACTACAACATTTGAGACCATTTTTTGACGGCTACGTGTCGCTTTTCCGACACTGTCCCGTCGGCCAAGCGACAGAGACTAGTGTTGCAATTTTGGTGTCAGTAACACCGACGGCTGTACCGTTTGTCGTTATTGCGATGGTATAAACCGTCGCAATACAAGCCGACTATGATGTTTATAATGATGTCGTTACATATTTTATCTGTCGTTATTACGACACCTAGGCGTCGCATTTTGTGTTAACCGTCACAATTTGCACCGTCTAAAAACTTCAGCATGTCATTGTTACAGTTTGTGGGTGTCGCAATTATGACATACGTGCGACATATTTTCTATACATGCGACGTCGAGCCATCGACAATTGCCAACGGTTGGATGTCGCATGCATGGAAAATACATCACACGTCTCTCATAATTGTGAGGGTTATCAGAAAAAATGCGACGTCTAGGTGTCGCAATACGAGCCGGCTATGATGTTTAGCATGTTGTCATTACATATTTTATCTGTCGCTATTTCGACACCTAGGCATTGCAATGTTTGTGTTAACTGTTGCAGTTTGCACCGTCTAAAAATTTCAGCATGTCGTCGTTACAGTTTGTGGGTGTCGCAATTACGATAGACGTGCGACGTATTTTCTATACATGCGACGTCCAGACGTCGGTAATTGCTGACGGCTGGACGTCGCATGTATTTTTTTAGTGTCCCTTTAGAGTTTTTAAGAGTTTGTTTGGTTCTTTGTTCACTTGATGATTTTTGGATTTCATTACTAAATCTATCTAATATTAAGGGTAAGAATCTTCATTTGACGATTGTTGGATTTCATTACTAAATCTATCTAATATTAAGGGTAAGAATCTTCATTTGTTTGGTTCTTTGTTCACTTGATGATTGTTGGATTTCATTACTAAATCTATCTAATATTAAGGGTAAGAATATTAAGGATAATACATTTGTCAATTCAGTGAAGATGCTGGAACTTAAACACAAATTGGGCCTCTATTAAGAACATCTTCAATTTGTAGCAAGGGTAAGAATCTTCATTTCCGATTTCCAGTAAATTATATTACTAGGCATTATCATATGTTTTGGCTTTGCGGGAGATATTATATTGGGGCTGAACTTCTTTAAGAACTTGAGTAATCAATGAGAATTGACTAAACTGGGTAAAGTCCATGCTTTTGTTGGCTGAATGTTGTCAATGAATTATGGTATCCTGAATTATAGAGTTACAATTAAGCGACAACATCACATTAAGTCTAGACCTAGTGGATGAATCAATTTATAGAGGTCTGTTACATGAGCTTGGACAACTTGTTTATTTGGCTTCTAATTTGTGGTGTAATTTTATCTATGCAAATACCCACCCAC
>MU223668.1:1000942-1012209 GCA_018584345.1 Thuja plicata
GGAAAACTAATATCATTAGACACATTTTTTTTATTGTCTCTTTTCTAAAGATACTTGCTATATGATTTGTAATGGATTCCATGTTTGGAGTAACAATTATAACAATATTTGTATTGAGATTGTTTTGTCTAAGTTGGAGGCATGAAAAATACGCATAGCTTATTTTGGATTTCTTTTACTACTGAATATTTATGGCACATCTGGAAAGTAAGAAATAATGAGATCTTTAATAGGGTAAGAAGAAAGCTTACAAAGTCGTATAAGAGACACACTTTGATATTGCCTCACAAGTCACAGTAATGATAGATATATCAAACACCAAATTTCTCAGGTTGCTCAGGGATAGAATTATGACATTGACTTGGCAAGAGATGAGATATGGACACGCGTGGTTAATCAACATGTTCAACCGTAAAATGATTAGTAGATGGATTAGGTTTTGCAACGCTGGCCAAATAATCAAAATGTTGTGACTCACCTATACATCTTTCTAAATCTTAACGCAGGTGATCATCATATTGACTAATATCAGCTAAAGGGATCCCTACCTCTAATGAAATCACGACGTATGTTCTCATTAGGTCCTCAGACAAAGAAGTTGTAATATTCTCATCATATTGACTAATATCAACCAGGCCATCTTAGGATATACGCCTCTAGTCATGTAATATGCTCTTAACCAAAGTCTAAAAAATAAGATATACCTCAAACGGTGAGTATGTAGTGGCTTGTTGATGAGTACGCGGTGGCTTGTTGATCTGATACTTGAAGTCGCTGATAGAATTAAAAAAATGACTTTTCAATACGTTGCTACCGCAAATGAAATAATTTGAACATTAAAAAATTTAGAAATTACAAGTTGTTATACCCTAAACTTGAAGGAAACCAGTTGAATTGCAAACTTGAGGGTAACACTAGTGCTAACCGACGATAAACGAGCTATTGGATTCTTTAGTTGTGACTGCTGGATTCAATACAACAAGATCCCTCTTCGCACAATGGTATAGTTTACTAATTAGGGCCCTCTTCCGCTCGCATGCACAACTCGATAAAAAATGAGCCTTTCTTTTTCTTTCTTTTTTGTTTATAATCAAGAGGGTGTCGCAATTACGACGGTATCGTCGCTATTACAAAAACATCGGGGCACTTAGAAAAAAAATGCAAAAATCACACACAAATGGTAGCGCTATCGCAAATTATCGTCAAAATTTGACCCCAAATGTTGTAGTGAAACCAAAACCACAAGGCTGACAAGGAACACCAACAACTACGCCATCATCCTCTCCAAAATCTAACATGGTCTCAACATGGAACAAATGACCAAGACAAACAAGGGGAGGCAAGGGAAACTGTGCTAGGGAGGACAACTACCACTCCGTCGCAGCCACAAAACGCCCAAAAGTAATCAGCAAAATAATATAGTTGTTTCACAAGGATATTATTAGATTAGAACAAAAAATTATTTTCAATTATCAATTGAGCCACTTTCATGGACTAGGTGACAATATGCATTGATTGCATCAAGTTATTGCAGAGGTAGCATGAAAACTTAAGGTAAACCTTTTTGTTGGTGTTAATTTTAATATGCCTATATATATTGTTATGAGGAGTCAGAGTATGATATTTTAAAAATTTCTTCACCTATTAACAATAACATATGTACTTGAATGTGTTAATAGTTTTAGGAGTGATAAGGGGCTTCCATGATCCCCTCCCTTCATTCAATGGGTTCAGGTAATTTTCCTTTCCTCTCACGTGGATAGACAATTCACAGTAACAAGTTTATGAGGTTTTTTGGCATATATTCATGAGGGTGGTAGAAGAATTATAATGAAAATAGAATAGAATTATTACTAGTTTTGTCTTTTTATTTGAATTGTAGAGGTGAAGATTGTGATTTTGAGATTTGAATTATAGAATTGTAGAGGTAGAGAATGGAATTACAAGAAATCAAAAAGGAAAAGAAAAAACCCATCACAAAGTTTTCCTTTTCCTTTTCCTTTTGATAAATATTTGTACTTACCTTCGTTCCTGCGTGGAGTTGAAATCCCACGATTTGATAAGTACAGTGGTCACTCTGATCCACAAGATCACATCCGCAAATTTTGTGCTCTTTGTACAGAATTTATGCATCTCTTTCCTCAGAGTTTGAGTAGCCAGGCTATGGAGTGGTTCTCAAAGTTACCCACTGGTATCAAAACTTTCGATGAGCTGATGAATATGTTCCTGCAATAGTATTCTTACAATATCCAACATCCTATGATGATGATTAATTTATGCAACATGAAGCAAAACACAGGAGAACCCTTTCTGACCTTTCTTCAGTGACGGAGAAAGAAGTTTTCTAGATATCTACGAATCATGCCTGAGTCTGAAAAAATGGATATTTTTGCTAGTGTTCTGATTCCAAAACTAAACTATTCCCTTTAGATGCAATGTCCACCCTCTTTCGAGAAAATGGTGGAAAACACGATAATAGAAGATGTGCTTGTTAAAAAGGGTGACATTACCCTCTATAAGGAAAACAAGTTTGGTTGCAACTCCAAAGACAAGACTAAATATTGGAAAAAAATAAGCATGTGGTAAATGACAAAGTAGTCGATCACTCTGCTCTCCAGTCAAAACCAACAGTCTTCAATCTGACAAGTGGCTCAAAGGCCCTAAAAGTTGTTGAAAGTACCACTAAATCTTCTTCTTCTAAAGGAGTCAGAAATTTGTTGAAAGACAAACCATGGATTAAATGCAAATGAGACTCTAACTCTTTAGGAGAGTCCTACGAATCTGCACTTAAGACTCTATAGGAAAACAAGCTGATCACATTGCCAGATAACTCCAAACCATATGATCCAGAGGTCAAACCTAAATGGTGGAGAGACAATGATTTATGTCAATACCATAGAAACAAAGGACATACGACATAAAATTGCATGAGGCTCAAACATGAGATCCAAGATCTCATTGATAACGAAATAATTGCGGTTGATAATCACAATAAGAATGCTGATCATAAGGCATTCAAAGATCCTTTCCCAGAACATCACAAGGGAGAAACTTCTAAGAACGGTGCTCAAATCAATCACACTTATTCTAATGATGATTACAACGTCATTAACATGCTTGAGCCATCTCATTCTGAATATTGTAATGTTGTCATTGTCAAAAAGAAAGAGAAAGAGTCTCGATCTGCCAACGCAGTGACCCGAGCGCAAGCAAAGGTCACCCTAGGGGGTTCCAGATCTTCCAACCCTCCATCATCTTCCAATAAACTGTCGGTAACCAAATCCTGGATACCTCTTAGAAAATAATCTGTTGTGGGTACCTCTAAAGTCTCACAGTTCAAACAACCGACTTCGTCCAATACTGTGGACTATAGCCTCGTCGAGCAATTGCAGAGAACATCTACCCAAATTTAAATATTTGAATTTCTCAAACGCTCTCCATCTCATTGAGAGGTACTGGATAAAGCGTTATCAACTACCAATGTCCCTAAGGACTTGGATCTGGATCAGTTTCAATCTATGGTGGGTCACTTAACCTCGCTAGATTACCTATCATTCTTAGAAGAAGATGACAACTCTTTAATTCATCCACACAATCTCCCCTTGCATATCGAAGTCATGATCTAAAAACATCATGTTAGATGGGTCTTGATAGATAGAGGCGCATGGTTGAATGTCTGCACATCCAGGTTAATCGAGAAACTAGGCTTTTCAGAGAAGTCATTGATCCTAAAAAGAAAATCACTATCAAGACATATGATGAACAAGAAATATCTTCTAAAGGTCTTGTCACTTTACCAATCCGAGTGGGTCCTGTTGAGAGGAATGTTACCTTCCAAGTTATGGATCTCCCTCTAGCCTACAATATCTTATTGGGGAGACCCTAGATCCATGAGATGCAGGTAGTGCCATCAACTTTCCATTAGTGCGTCAAGTTCCCATTCAATGGTGTAGAGGTAACTATCACTGCAGACACTAGCTATGCCTGTAACTCATTTAGACAAGCAACATACACTATAGTCTCGCATAACAGTGAGGTGTCCAACTTTGAATCGGCCATGAATTTGCTAAAGGAAATGGAAAAGAAACTCAAGATAAAGGACACTGGTATGGGTGGATACACAGTGGAACCTATACTTTCAATCACATCTCTTCCCACATCACCTAGGTCCTATGGGAGACCTTCAAAAAAGATGAAATAGACAACACCCCAAGCAATCTATGATGGTGACTTTGTTAAAGCCGACATACCATTGAAGGATGAAAAAGAAAAACAAGCCATTCTAGATTGGCTATATAAGGAACTTGAAAATAATGAGGTCAAACAACGTGAAATATCCCCGGAAACATTTGAAATGGGTTATTCAGGTAAAGGACCCATTGGATGTAATTAGAATGGACTTAAAGAACCAATCTCTGTTAAATTCAGATGACCTAGAGACACAATTGGTCTAGGGTTCTTATCCAGGAAAGCGCAAAGAGAAAATAATCGTCTAGATAAAGGAAAGAGACATCAGGTTCATTTAGATGAAGAAGAGAAGAACACAACATAACAAAGCACTAACACACCCACTCCCAAGTGGGATGACTCTGACGATTCTGATGAGGAGGATGGGTATCCTTCTCCTATTCCTCGCAATATCCTGGCTCTTCTCTTTGAAGAATAAACACCCCATGTCAACGCTACTGAAGAGCGTGTTCTAGAGGAATCACCAATGACTCCTGATCAGTCAGAGACTACTACATCTAAACATACAGAGGAAAGGAGTCTAACCATAGCAGAGTTTTTAGATAGAACTCATCCAAACTTGGGGCAAAGAGTAGATTTCACTAATGTCCTTGATATGAAAACTAATGATGAAATAGACTCCCATGAATACGAGTTCGACAGTCTTTTAGAAGGCAATTTAGACAAAGAGGTAGATACAGTTCAACGATATGTACCCACGCTCAAAGTAGGTGAAGGCTTAGAGGTTAGGTCTGGCAAATTAGGACCTCCTGTTTCTGACATGGGCTTCGATGATGTCGTTAGGGCTCTTTCTGATTTGAACATGTCTATACAATGTTCAAGTCTAGGACTCTACTTAATAGTCACTGTCTATGATGAACATACCGTGAATTCCCTCGAACCCATTGAACCTTTGCCACTAAAGCATCCTGAACTCATTGATTGGTCCTTACCGGGACAACCTGCTGAAATGCCTACATTCCCTAATGACTATGATTTAGTATGCTATCTTAACGCTGCTGAACTTGTCACTTCTTCCACCAGTGAACCTAGTGCGAGCATGACTGAAGTGGACATCAAGTATCTCAGTTATAAAATAAAAATGAAAAAAGAAAAGGGTCTGAAGGCGAAAACCACATTGTGGCAGTTTCAGAACCCAAAACAGTAAAAAGAAAAGACGCATCCAAAGGCGAAAACCTCTCTAAGGCGCTTGAGGATGGGATACTTGATGTCTTGCCTAGTCATTTATAGGAACGATCATCAATTCTCATAGAGCCAACTCAACCAATGAATATTGGTACAAATGAACACTCATACATCATTCACGTGGCTAAATCCTTGTCTGCAGAAGAGCTCAAGGAATTCACATATTTATTTAAAGAGAAGAAGATAAACTTTGCATGGACATACTCAGATATGCCTGGTTTAGATCCATATCTTATCATGCACCATCTCTCAATAGCTCCTGGAGTAAAACTAGTAAAACAAAAAATCATAAAAATGCACCCTCATGTTGCATTACTTATCAAGGCTGAACTGGAAAATCTAATCAAAGATGGATTCATCCGAGCTATTGATTATGAAGAATGGATTTCCAACATCGTACCAGTATCAAAGCCAGACAAATCCATCAGAGTCTGCATTGATTTTAGGGATCTAAACAAAGCATGTCCAAAGGATGACTTTCCTTTGCCTAACATTGACATGATTGTAGACATGATCGCTGGGTATGAAATATATTCTCTCATGGACGGTTTCTCTAGGTACAACCAAATCAAGATTGCTCTGGAGGATCAAGAAAAGACTGCCTTCACATGTGCATGAGGAACATTCTGCTGGAATGTCATGCCTTTTGGTTTGAAAAATGCAGGAGCTACCTATCAAAGGGCAGTAATAAAATATCTTCCACGATATGATGCACAAAACCATGGAAGACTATGTGGATGATACTCTTGCTAAAACAATTAAAAGATCTATGCACCTACAAGACTTAGGCCCAATCATGGGCATAATGGAAAAGTTCAAGTTAAGGTTGAATCCCAAGAAATGTGCATTCAGTGTTACATTTGGCAAGCTATTGGGTTACATTATCTCAGCTAAAGGCATAGAGGTCAATCTTGAAAAGGTACGAGCGATACTGGAAATGCCACCTCCTAAGAATATCAGTCAGATGAGAACACTCCAAGGGAGAATCCAGTCTATTAGAAGGTTCATCTCACAGTTGGATAATAGAGCACAACCATTTACCAAGACTTTGCATAAGGGCATTACTTATCAATGGAGTGAAGAATGTGACAAAAGTTTCACTCAAATCAAAACGTACTTGGAAAACCCGCCAGTACTCATGCCACCTCAACAAGGCCAACCATTGATTCTATACATTTCAGCTACCTCAACGTCATTGGGGGCACTTCTAGCGCAAGAAGATGAAAACAATAAAGAACGTGCTATCTACTATATCAGTGGGACATTGTTAGACTATGAGATGAACTAATCTATGATTGAGAAAGCGTGCTTGGCAGTAATCTTTGCATCTCAAAAACTGCGACACTACATGTTGGCTCACTCAGTCAAACTGGTGGCTAAAATTGACCCGTTGAAGTATCTCCTAAGTAAAGCTACCCTCATTGGCAGATTGGCTAAATGGGTTATGCTTCTTAGTGAATTTGACATAGAATATATTGAGCGTAAAGCAATCAAAGGGCAAGAAATTATAGATCAATTGGCTGATGCTCCATTGCAGGACAACAAACCAATCAATGTTGAGTTCCCAGATGGATCTATTTTGTACATCACTCACAGATCCTAGAAAATGTTCTTTAATGGATCCTTCACGCAACAAGGTTCAGGTGCCGGGATTTTGTTTCTGACTCCTCAAAACTATTCCATTCCAAAGGCGTACAAGCTCCTGTTTCCTTGTACAAACAACACAATAGAATACGAAGCGCTGGTATATGGAATCAAACTGGCTCTTGAATGAAATGTTTTTGAGTTACATGTTCATGGTGACTCTCAACTTGTAATCAACCAAATCACTGATGTATACCAGACGAAGGATGACAAACTCATGCCTTAAAAATGAATGGTTGATGACTTCAAAAAATATTTCACTTTCATCATATTTCAACAAGTGCCAAGGACACAAAATAGAGCAGCTGATGCCATGGCTACATTAGCGTCCTCACAACAACAAGAGGAAGATTTCCGCTATGAGTTCCTGGTGGAAAAAAATCCATTTCCCTTCCTACAACTCCCCTAAATCCCAAATGGTTTGTTCAGTCATTGAACAAGAATCCTCCCGTTATCACCATGTCTACTCTTACCTGTGCCATCAGGTAATTCCTAATGGACTAACCATAAATGAAAAATGACACCTCATCCACAATGCCTCACGGTATGTTCTCGTGGCCAACAATTTGTATAGGCGAGGATTAGACGGTACTTTTCTTAGGTGTCTAGAAAAAGAAGAGTCCAAACGTGCATTGTCTGAAGTCCATGAAGGAATTTGTGGTTCTCATTTTAATGGTCTGACTCTGTCCCGAAAACTGCTTAGAGCAGGGTATTATTGGCCAGATATGGAGAAAGAAGCTATCAAGAATTCAAAAGCTTGTAAGAAATGCCAACTGCATGGCAATCTTATCCATACTCCAACAAGGGAGCTCATTCCCTTTGTCACACATTGGCCCTTTCAACAATGGGCATTTGATCTAATCGGGCAGATTCACCCCTCATCTGCTAATGGACACAAGTTCATTATTATAGCTACTGAGTATTTCACCAAGTGGGTTGAGGCAGTCCCACTCATTAAAGTGACTGGACAACAAGTCTCATTGTTCATTCTGAACTACATCATTTGTTTCTATGGCATACCTTCCTCCATCATCATTGACAATGGAGGACAATTTAAGAACAACACCATGGATGAGTTGTGTGCAAAGTTCAAAATCACACAACACTATTCTTCCATCTATTACCCGTAAGGTAATGGACATGCCAAGGCCTCAAATAATTTTTTTCTAAAAATCTTGCAATGTATGGTTAATAAGTTTGGAAGGGATTGGCACCTGCACATCAATCTTGTATTATGGGCTTACATAACATCCATCAGAACACCTACAGGGGAAACCCCATTTGCACTCGTATATGGGGCAGAAGCAGTCTTACCCCTAGAGGTAGAAATCCCATGTCTTAGGGTTTCTTTATGCAGACTTATACCAGATGAAGAATACAGAGTTTTGAGACTCCAAGAACTAGAGCTGCTGGATGAACGTCAGAAAATGGCCTTTGATCACCTTAGAGCTTATCAAAAAAGAATGTCAAGAGGACACAACAAGAAAGCCTGACCTAGAGAACTTTAGGTGGGTGACCTTGTGTTGAGAGAAAATCCCCGCAATCAGTCACATATATAGAGAGTAGAAGGGGAAGTTTGAACCCCACCCGGTTGGGTCCTTACATCATTACTGCAGCATTCGGCTTTGAAGCCTATCGAATCTCCACACCTGAAGGAGAACCACTTCGGGAGCCTATCAACACTCTCCATCTGAAGAAGTTCTATACCTAAGGCATTCTCGGTGATCAACACCATGTACATACTTATGATCTTGAAAAAAATGATCATCTTGGTGAAAACCTATAAGCAATAGGCGCCTTGATGCATCAATAAAAAAAAAAAATGGAAATATACAAAAAAAATTCACAAAGAAGAAAAAGTGCCTTGGTGAAAACCTAGTAAACAGGCACCATGGTAGAAAAAATAGAATCTCTGCCAAGTGGGTGAAAACTAGGTAAACAGGCGCCTCTTGTACTCAACACTCCATTTATCAATGCTCATTCTTGGAAATCCTTTGCTTCAGTTTGTACATATCTTTCAGTCACTTTCGTGACACTTTGGTTCTTCTGAGAACCCTCCTAGCTTGAAACTGATCCAGAGTCATAGTCTAGGGGCAATCGAATCGACTTTGTCCTTGCAGTATGAGTCAAGTCAGTCATCATTATCAGAGTTTGTTACCTAGGGGCACAGGTCCCCAAATTTGATCAAATCTTTGGCTTACACTAGAGTTAATAATCTTGTCATTTCTGAAGGACAACTCGCTACTAACACAAACAGGTGTTTCTCAACACCCTAATCAAAAGTGTTTCTTAACACTATCTTTGGACTCATCCGTGTTTCTTAACACACATTGGATACCACAAATGCAAACAACATATCAATAGCACTCAAACACATCACAATCACAAGCACGACGGTGTTTCTCAACACCTCCTACATATACACATCTGAAAAATTTGAAATTGGTTGAAGTATGCTGAACTTCTCTTTGTATGTTGTCTATTCTCATTGATTTTTGTTAATCTTTTCTTTGTCTACTGCTTGTTGGTGTGGTCCCGATGATCCAACAACGTCAAATACACAAGGTGTATGTGGTAAGAGCTCCTGCATTAAGGCAGAAAGGTCTCACATCCCTTGATCCTATTTATTTGTATGCCAAGGTGAGGTCAGAACTATCTCCTTGACTGTTATTGCTTTGCTTGTTTACGCAAGATTGCACTCATGGTTATCTTGGCTTTGAAATGCCTCGATACTGGTCTACTCTTGCAACATCAACTCAAAACAACGTTCAGGTCATCTCGGCTTTTGTGCCCCAATGCTTACATTAGTTTCTCATATATTATCCGATAAAAGTAATATTCATATTCTTATGGTCGCAGTGACACCAGTAAGGATTGTATCGACTCTGATGTTCCAAAAATGCTCAATGATGAAAATTTTCAATGCTAAAGGTTCAGTGACTAAACCTTAGGTTGCATTCATGTTAGTCTTACATCTGCATTTGCATCTGCATATTGTTGAAATCAGCATAATAACTTTATCTCTCTCCAATGTGAAGGATCTGAGACTCCAATCGATCAATCTTCCCATCATCATGTCGTCAGTTGTGCGTGAACATGACACCCCTTGCTAATGCGTCTGTCTTGATTCTATTTTCAGGATCGAAATCAAAATATGAAATTGACCACTTGCACAACCAATAGAAAGCTCCCATGCTTTTCTTCTAATCAATCCATCTATCTTACTTTTGGTCAATCTTGGTCAAATATGACCTCTCATCAAGTATATATTTTTTCCTAACCACTTGGGACCTATTTCTCATCAGATCAACTTCTTCTTGCATCATGTTATCAATCAAATTGTTTCTCATCATTAGGGCACCTACCCATATTTCAATTTCGCTCCCGAGGGGGCAGGATCAGGACATCAACATTCTAGTGATCACATCCTCAATCAAAACCCCGTCGCTTGGGGCATCTCAGCTTCATTGCACCGAATCAAGTTGAGATCATCTTAAATAAAAGGAAACCTAATTAATGGTCTTATACAATGGTGAATACACTCGAAACCAGACAAGATCGGTCTTATACGGGCTATTTATTATTGAAACTAGATACATTGATCAAATTGGCTTCATCGCTTCAAATCAAGTCAATTTTCTTGAGCTAATCAAATCTCTTAACGCTAATCAGTTTCATCGCTTCAAATCAAACTGGTTATTCGTTGAAACCAATCAAAAGGTTTAAGAGTTCTTGACAGATGTTCAGTTTCATCGCTTCAAATCAATCTGAGCATTCTGTTTATATCTTTTGATCGATCTTCATCCAATCAAGCTCAAAGTCGGTCTTCTTCTTCAAAAGAATAGTTTCATCGCTTCAAATCAAACTATTCTGGGTCTTCTCGGTAACAAGTCTTTGAATCAATGCACTGATCGCACATCAATTCAAAGAGGGGCAAATGTAATCACATAAAAATGGTCATCTAAACCCTAGACCCTCAATCTCAACAATTAATCAAGAAACCCTAATCTTGATAAACCCTAAGTCCTAAATCAAACAAACAATTATCAAATTCAAGCTAATCTGACCTAAACCCTAGGTCCTAATCAATCATCATACTTGATTAATTAATTAATTCCTGAAATCATAATACATTGGCAAATAAACCTTATGTTAATTATTTAATTGATATTCTGATATATTAATTAAAT
>MU223668.1:1024676-1111748 GCA_018584345.1 Thuja plicata
TAAATCAACATGATTTAATTAATAAGTGATTACTCTAACACCCCCCCTTAAGCGAAGCTCAGGAGGTAAGCTAACCTAGCACAGCTATGAAAGAAGGAAAGATGGGTCCCGACAACAAGGCCTGATCAGGTACCCAAGTACAACAAAATATCTGTAAAGCGGGGAAATAGGGAAAACCCAGTGGGAAAAACTCTACCCCAAAAAGAGATGAACTAGATGAAGGAAACAAAGCCTCCAGTCTAGGGAAAGTCCCAAAGAAAGGAACAAGAAAGAGCAAGAAGCATCTCCGAAGCATGAAGCTGCAAACACTGTCAGAAGTAACTGCTGGAACCCCCACTGAAATAGTGCATGACCAGGTAGAGAAGACAAAGTCTGAAGAGCTGATCAATCGAAGAGGTGACCTCCAAAAGTAGGAATGAACGGGTGTCTATATAGTAGATGATCCATCTCACCGTAATGCATAGGTGCCTAGCCACTGCATCCGCCTAGTACATAGGAACAAAAATAGAATACGTAGATCACTCAACCGAACCAAGGAAGCAATAGAACCAACAATTGAACCCCCCCATAATGCTGAACAGGGAGAGGGGTGACAGGAACATTGAAATGCAATGCCAGAAACATCTACAGGAAGAAGAATCAGGAACACCAATAGTGCAACAGAAGTAGAAGCACAGGATAAAGGGCGGTGTCACAGACACACAGCATGGGCTAATGTCGTGGAAGGTACGCTCACTTGACAAAGGTGGATGAGCACAAAAGGCAAAACATCATAACCCTCATGGCACTTTATAACTAAGTGCGAGTACAAACAAACACAAGGTGTTCGAAATCCCAGATATGCAAAAGCAGGCACTTTATCTCAGTGCGTTTACAGAAAAGAGAATGCTACAGAAGAGAAGCATACAATGCTCAGAAGTCAGAAAGAGGAGTGAGCCAGAAGAACAGAAGCAGAGATCCCAGGACCTGTAGAACCCAAGTAATCTGCCAGAGTGCGAAAGTGCAAAACTCAGAGGAGAAAGAACCTGGAGCAGAATTTGGAAAAATAATCCCTGCCACTGAAAAGCTCACTGAACCAGCTTTCCGACGATATCTGGTTTGCCGAAAACAGAGTCCGGATGAGCAAGATAAGGCTCCCGGAAGGCAAAACCAAACATCGGACTTTGACAGAAAAAAACACTGTCAAAACGGTAGAACCCAAAACCCCAACCTCCATCATTAGAAAGAGCTCGGAAAGAGCTTTCCGACGATATAAAGAAGTCGGAAAAATACTTCCGTATGCTCCAGATAGAGCGAAAACAACGTCAGTAGGTCAAAAACCAAATTAACCGGAAGAAACCTCAGCCAAAAATGGCGAAGCCCGGCTAAACTGGCGAAACCCTCCAAATCTGAACTGCCTCCAAAATTCCCACCAAATTTGGCAGAAAAAAAATATCATTTTTTTAATGAAAATAAATAATAAAAAGTAGCAATTGTTTTTTTTATGAAAAAAAACAATTAAAAAAAACAGCAATTGTTTTATTTGAAAAAAAAAACAATTAAAAAAACAGCAATTATTTTTTTGAAAAAAAATAATTAAAAAAATATGTATATTTTTTTATATATAAAAAACACACAAAAAAACATGTTTTTTTTTTATTAAAGAAAAAAACATTAAAAAAACTTTGTATTTTTTTAAAAAATATTAAAAAAATGGCAGTCATTTTCTCTCTCCTCCATGCACGGAAATCGAGGCGACACAGAAATTGAGGTGGCACGGAAATTGAGGTGACACAAAAATCAAGGCAACAGAGAAATTGAGATGGCACAGAAACCGAGGCAGATTTTTGCCTTGAAAAATGTGCCAAGAGCTTTAAATGCAAAAATAGGGCCCAAATTTCAACTATGTCCAAAATGGACAAACTTTATATGAAATTTTACTTTCCCGGGCCTTCTGGACGCAATGGTGAGGTTCGTTTGGGCCGAAAATGCTCCAAACAAAACGTCACCCACGGATTGAAGACAAAAACCTCGAGAAAGCTGAGATTTTCTCCTTCGAAAAACACACTTTAAACACTCCAGAACAGGCAGCAGCAGAGGGGCTCTGATACCATGAAGGATCTGAGAAATACTGATCCGATTACACCCAAGAACAACTGCATGCAAAATACCTGTTACAAGAAGAAAGCATAAAGAAGGAAAAAGATGAAGAACTTAGAAGTTACTCAAAATGTGAGAGCGAAATTATAATCTGAATTAATGAAAAAAGAATTACAAGGTTCGACCTATAAAGGTGAACAAAACCCTAAAAGGTAAAAGCTAGGTTTGCACATTAATAATTAATAAAATAATTAATTATTAATGCACCTAAGAGAAAGCTTAAGCACTAAAGAGTAATAAAACAACTTAACTAATTAAATCAACATGATTTAATTAATAAGTGATTACTCTAACAGAAATGAACATGGGGACACTGCTTGCAGCCATGACTGATTTGGTGTCACTTAAGAAAAATAAACCTATATAGTTTGTCATTGTGATCTTCTTCTTCGAAGAGGAGGATATGATATTCAGAGGGAGACTCTTCAGATGCAGAGAACAAACTTGCATAGTCAATCTGAATTTGACATTGGTAGCCTCAAAATAGGGTGATCTGGGATAAGGTCAGGAGGTTGATGCAAGTGCTTGGAGATTCAGAGAGGGAGAGTGCCACGTTCCTTGCAGAGGATTAGCAAGCTCGTGAAGCAGTGTGACTGCAAAAGCTTCTTGTTTGGTCAAACATTGGAGTCAATTAATTTATTGTGATAATCAAAGCTGTGAGTATGCTGCCCCTATTGAGAGGGACTCTCGACTGAGAGGGAGTCTCAACATTTAGATGATCTTTATGTGATTTAATGCACTTTTCTACGAGAGGGAGAAATTTGAGTGAGAAGTTCAAGGTGCAATCCCTTGTTAACGAGTTCTTCTCTGTGAGGGAGAAGTTCGAGGTGCAATCCGTTGTAATGAGTTCTTCTCTGTGAGGGAGAAGTTCGAGTTGCAATCCCTTGTTAATGTATTCTTCTTTGCAAGAGAAGTTTGAGGTGAAAGCCCTTGTTCCACCCTCTAGGAGTAGCCATGGTGGAAGTCATGTGTGAGACTCCATGACATAGTTTTCTGTTCTTCACCCACTGGGAGTAGCCATGGTGAATGTCATGCTGAGATGACAATATTATGTTGAGAAAATTTGTGATGAGATTTTGTTATTGACACTTTTTGGTTGTAGCTCTTTGTGCTTGTCATGCTATGATATAAAAAATGATCTCTCTTGCTAAGAGGGAGTGTTAAAGATATAGTTGCACGAGAGACCATTTTTATATTTGAGATGCTCCTGTTTTGTATTTTTTTTGGGAGCTGCTTCATTTCTGCGAAGGTATTATTATCATTTGTGAGAAGTTTTGTTCTCTGCATAAGTGATTCGACTTTGTTCAGTATTTGTCTCATCCAGCTAAGAGACTCCATTGACTTCATCGTGATTGATTGGTTCTGTGCTACCGCTCTACTTTCATATATGTATGATTATACTTACTATGTTGTCTTCGTCCTTGTTGTATATGATGAAATGGCACCGTTAATCTAATGACAAGACATCGCGAATCCCATCTGTGTTGATTCACGTTAGTTCTTGACTATAAAGAATGGCATCGGTTATGTTATTGATTGTCGCTAATATTAGACAACTGGGCATTGTGGATTCCATTTATATTGACTCTCGTCAGTTCATGGTTAGATCAATTTCGTCGGTTACATTATTAATTGCCGCCAAGGAAATGGCGAATGCCGTCAATACTTGTAACGACTGGCGTTTTTGCATGCCTTAGAAAGGTTCTTTTGATTCAAATATAGTCTATGTTCGTATGAGCAAAAAGAGAGAAAGTAATAAGCATTTGATATGCTTCAGATTTTTACAGACGTTCTGGTTCATATAGCCCAACATATCGTTCTGTATTTTGAAAACACATATTTTATATTGTATACATCTGCAGAGATAAAGTGTGTTTTCTTTTTGTTACCCACTCAACCTATATGTGATTGAGTTATCTTCTGCAAATCTTCTTCTACGTTAGATATCTTTGGGAGATTATCGTGGTTTTTACTTATCCAGTTGATCGATCGTTGAAGTCATCAATCTCAAGGAGGAGATCATTGTATTGATTTGAGAACTCAATAAAGAATCATCTTTGGTGGGCTGGGTAAAACCCTCAAGTGGAGGGTTTTCCCAGGATAAGTCTCTTGAGTCCTTTGTTCTTTATGTGTTTTGAGTTGAGTATATTACATTTCTTTGTATTCTGATTCGTAAACATTAACATTGAGTGCCCTTCCCAAGCCCTCAAAAAAATTGTAAAAGGCCCATTCAACCCCAAGAAACCTCTTCTACAATTTTCCACAAGAGTAGACAAGGATAAGAAAAAAATTCCAAGGGTAGTAGGGAATGGGAGTGCCATTTGTGCCACAAACATTATTTTGGGAGCTATACTAGAGTCTATTGCCATCTTTTGTGGATAGGTGGTCAAGGGCTCAAAGGTTGCAAAAAAATAACATAAGAACAAAAACTTGAGACAACAAGATTGCACATGGAGGGGGAGGCATTAAAATCAGGGACCTCAATAGAGAATGTGCAAGCTAGTATGCCTTTGACTCATCCTTCTCATAGGTAAGAAAGTGCCACACCCACTCCCATTTCTACTAAAGGAAAGGGAAAGAAGAGTAAAAGAGATACCAATGTTGCTGATTTGTTTAATTTGCAAGCAAAAGAGGTGTCTAAATCATCTATTGCTAATTTTCTGTTTGCTCATGTTATACCATTCCATGTGTCACGTTCATCATATTTTAAACAAATGTGCAAAGATATCTATGCTGCTGGTCCCTCATTTGTAGCACCTGGAGAAACAAAACTACGCACCACTCTTCTTGATAGAGTACTCAAAAGTGAGCATTTTGATGAAGGATATGAGACAAACATGGTTGAGGGATGGATGCTCCATCATCATGGATGGGTGGACCGTTATCAAATTCGACCACTCATCAATCTTATTGTCACTAGCACAACGGGCTCTTATTTTGTTAGAGCTATAGATTGTTCAAGGAAAAGGAAGGATGCAACCTTCCAATTTCAGATTTTGAGAGATGCTATAGAAGAGGTTGGACTCGCTAATGTTGTGCAAGTAGTCATTGATTCAGCCTAGGTGTGTGTTGATGTGAGTTTTGTTCCATTACAATATGCAGAATCAAACACTCAATGTTTCAAAGTGAAACACTAAATACTCAATTCTCTCTTGAATAAGGTCACTTCAAGGTTCCTTCTATTGTGGATACTCGCTCAGTTGAAATGATATGATTTGCTGGATCACTAAGGGGACTTGTGTTGTTTCCCAAGGCTTGTCATTTGGATTCTAAAGATTTGGCTTCACAATGTGCAATGAAAATATATTTTGATTTTTCCAACTTTCAAACTTTCAACTTAAACTTAAACTTGATAACTTCTAGTACTCCTAATTATACCTATGGATGCAAGGAAATATGAATGTACTTGGACTCTCCTAGATGTAGTATTGTCAGTGACTCCACTCACCTAGTGCAAGCTTCTAAGGTATACTCAAATGATTTTCAAATCAACACCATCTACTTAATCCCATCTATGGATGCAAATCAAAGATCAAGTATGGATTGAAGTTAAGTACATATAAACATCATTCGACCATGCAAGACAAACTTACAATCAATAAGCATCTAGTGGTTTGGTCTAAGATCGAGTCAAGCAAGTGTGCAATCACAATTACTTTTATCCAACTAAACTACTTAAAGCAAATTCTATTCTATCTCAACGACTTGAAATGAAGTCTATTCTAAATGAGGATGAAGATTACTATGCAATAATTCAAACTTGATTGTAACAAATCACAATGTAAAACACAACAATGAAGTGTAGAGCAAATTTGGCATTATCTTAGCAACAATTGTCCAACATCTCCCCTTTACAAATAAGAGGAGGAAGCCTTATATAGGGAGCTCAAGTACAATGAACAGTCAAGATTAAATCAAAATCAATGGCCCAAAATAACTCCTACAAACACTAATTAGGGTTGCCACCCCATCGGTTAATGAGATTCAAGTATCTCAAAATGAGCCAATAGAAAAATTATAAAGTAATGACAACCAACCAAATAACACCAAATGGTAAGCCAATCAGAATTGAGCACCTAAACTAACGACCAATGAGAAAATTGTTTGCCACCTAGGCTTATATCAAATTATCTTTCAAAATATGATTTTCTTTGTTTTTCTCTCCTTTTGCCAATTCGATGAACTTGGACAAGATACTGATTAGATCATTCATTGGAGGCATTGGTGCCCTTTGCAATTTCCAATCTGCTATATTCATCTTAGTTTTGTTGCAGAAATAGTCCTCTCCCAATCTGGTGTGTGTCCTTAACTGAGGTCGTGAGAACTATGAGAGATGCAAATTTTCTCAAATGTTTTCTTTTGATAGTGCCATTATCCTCAAGGTTGTAAGTCCTCAACTTTTCCTTCAAAATCTCCAAGTCCATGTTTTCTTCTTTTTTCTCATCAAAGTGGAATGTCATTTTCAGGATGTAGGAACCAAGATGACTGCTATCATTCCTTATTTTCTCCAATGTATCTTGCCTATGGATTAAAGCAAAATACCTTTCAATCACATCCTTCATTCCTTTTGTTTTAATCACCTTGTTCCTTTCTAAAAACTGCTCAGGAAGCTCTGTCATGGCCTGTAATTGAAGCATGGTTTTATCTTTAATTGGCTGAAATTCCTCCCAAAGCCCTCCCAAGGCTTGAAATCTTGCTCTAAGTGTTGTGAGTGTTTGATATTGCTCTAAGAATCTTGGAAGAAA
Organism: Thuja plicata; assembly: GCA_018584345.1. Classification (NCBI taxonomy): domain Eukaryota; kingdom Viridiplantae; phylum Streptophyta; class Pinopsida; order Cupressales; family Cupressaceae; genus Thuja; species Thuja plicata. The sequence continues at coordinate 1,031,561 of MU223668.1, forward strand.
GACAGTCCCCTCTTGTGAAACTTCTTCCATCCAAGCCCATCTCTTGCATTTATATCTTTGAACTCTCTGCATTATCAATCGATTCCCTCTCAAGGGTGAGAGGTGGTGCAAATGTGTGATCTCTCTGCTGGATTGGGTTGAAGACATGTTTAAAGTATTCTCTATATCTTCATGTTTCCTCATACTTCTTCTTCTTTGCAACTTTCTTGTTCACTCTGTCCTGCAACGCTTGAAGAGCATCTTGAGCTTCCTCGAATTCCCGTTTCTTTGTTTTAGCTTCTATTTCATGTTCGATGATCTCATAGTCTTGAGGTTGAATGCTATCTTTTGTCTTGCCCACCTTTGGAATGAGAATTTGGACCTTGCGAGTCCCTGAATCATCTTTAATCACCTTGGCCAATCTTCTTGCAGGCTGACTCTCTTTCTCATCTCCAAGGTGTTGCACCATATCCTCGACGTTCTCAATGGATTCTTGTTCCACAATTTCCCTCCCTTGTATGATATCTCTCAACTATGCAGGTGTTGTGCATTCCCATAATACAATATTGAGCTCCTCTCTATTTTGATCTTCAACTAGGATTATTGCTATGTCTTCTTTTGGGCCTTCACTAGGGGGTGGGATTTGTCCATCCTTAGGAGAATCTTCAATGTCTATCATCTCATCCTCATTCTCCTTCTGCGGGGAAAGATTTACTTCTATCTCAGTTGGGCTCAAGGGACACTATCCTTTGATTCCGAAGAAACCTCTTGATTTAATTCTTTCCCTTTGGATGGCATTGTCTTTCCTTGATTTAAAGTGGCACTTTCCTTGGATGGACGAGCAGCTCATTTTTGCTTCTTGGCTTGTGGCTCTTCAATCCCTATCCCCTTATCCTTCGAATTCTTACTTTGTGGAGCCTTTGCAACATTTTTCCTTTTCTTGCTGACTTCACCTTCCTGTTCACTTGATGCTTGAGGCTGCTCGTATGACTCTTCTTCAACTTCTACCTTTTTCATTTTCTCATATGTCAAAGGGATTCCTCTTTTCACTAAATTTGCCATCTTCCTATCTAGCCACTCTTGAGTAAAAAGGGCAACTAGAATCATCAAACTTTCAAGGGTGACCTCCTTATCATCATGCCAATCTATCTCCAACGCATGATCTGTAGTGGTCTTGAAATCTCTTTTGGTGATGGTATCATCTTCTTCCAATTGATCAGGAACCTGAATTTGCTTCCATTTGTATTTTCTAATCATGTCCACTGTTAGCTTTGAGAACATCCTCTTCTTGATTTCCAAATCATCCTCCGCATTTGCCCAATAATCTTCTAGGTGTGGGATGTGGAGATATCTATTTCCACATGCTCTCTTGATCTTCTTCTCAGGATTGAAGTTTTCTCTTGCCTCATAATATCCTAGCCCATAAAACTCAAATTCTTCATCCGCTGCTTGTGATGGACAAGTCTCACTTCCAAGATTGAAGTGGAATCCGATCCCCGACTTGTGTTTGTGCTTTATAATCTTGTCATAGGCAAGTAGTTGTCTCGCCATCTGCATGATCACCGTCCCATTTGTAGGGTATCTTGGGAGTTATCTAGGACAAACAATACTTCCCAATACTCGAATGTATGTGAATTTGGGGTATTGGATGTACCATGATCTATGCTTCTCAATCAATTTCTTGGCCTCCTCAGATAGTCTCACATGTGGAGCCTCCTGTAACTCTCTTACAACCTTCATGGCAAATGCATCATTGAAAATATTGAAGTTCTTATGGTTGTGAAGGTGTAGCTGTGGGTAACATTTATGCGCTAGAAACTCTCCTAGAGTAACTCCACATCTTCCCAAACTTGTCAATCCTTGGAATTTGAATACCATGGCCAACATGTAGACTAAGTAGGATGTCATGTAGAATGTCTTCGTGGTCTTCATCATTATTAATTGGAGGTCAAGGTTGTCACTAATTATCTTTGCCCACTCAAACAACACTTCTCTCGTAGATATCTTATCTATGAAATAGAACATCCAAGGCTCAAAAATGCCTCCTTGTGGCTCTCCCATTACCCAGCTCAGCATCACTGTAATCCTCCTTGAAATCTGACTTGGTTAACTTGGACAACTTCAAAATCTTGGAATGATGACTTCTTGGTTCAACTAGCCGTTCCCCATTCATCTTCTTTGCACATGCATCCACTTGATCGTTGTAGTGCTTCAAGGTTTGCTCTTTTGTGGTATATGTTCCAACCTTGTGAAGTGGTATATTGAAAGCATCCCTAAGAGCCTTTTCTGATGGGAGAATCAGTATCTTCTTGTTTTTTCCATATTGGATTGCCTTCGTTTGGGGATTGTAGTGCTTTGCACACTCAAGGACTAGCTCAGTGCATTGCATGGTACGAGGGAAAGCAACTGTGTGCACTATTCCATTCTTGATCATTCTCCTTGCCATCCTAGGAGTGCCTCTGGACATTCTATCTCTCACTTGAAACATATTGATAGGTTTGGGATTGATATCCCCAATCTTCTTGTTCGTCGTGGTGAAATTAGACTTTGGCATCATATCCTCAATGTCATTCTTCACTTGGACTTGTCTTTCCTTCCTTGAACTTGCAACCTTGGCTCCTGACATGCCTTATTCCAAATCTTAGGATTTAGATGAAAATCTGCCCCTCTGCTTAGAATCGCTGCACTTCAAAGGAATTTATTTCTCCCCTATTGATGGTCTGTTGTCCTTTTGATGTTTCACTTTTCTTCACCATAGATTGCTGCCCTTTTTGAATGAACTTCGCTGCTTAGTAGGAGGAGAAGATTGCTGCCTAAAAGTAGAGGAAAGTTTGTTTGAATTTGATCTTGAAATGAATTGATTCTTCCCTCCTGATATAGGCGCCCCATGCCATGAAGAGGCATGTCCAATAGAGGGCCGACCTGGCTCCAATTAGACAAATAAAATGTATCTGATTTTCATTAATCAATCCCTTCTCAAGGCCAACCTGCACCCGTTTTTGGCCAATAAAATTTATTTAATTTAGATTTGTATTCCCCTATACTAGATAACTTGACCTGAATAAGGAGGCTAAAAGTATTATTTTGTTCATCAAATTACCAATTATTTGCACCTTTATCTCCTCACTTGATTTAGCCCAATTCGGGGTGGAATTTGAGGGTGTTAAGAGATTTGGAATCCTAGGAGGTAGGCGGATTTATATGTGCTTACAACACATCCTCCTTCATATTTGCACTTTATATGTTCTCCTTACAACACATCTTCCTTCATTTTTTCTTGCTCCTGGTCCAAGTTTGAAGGCGCTCACCATTTGGTTTGGGAGTTCATTGTTTGATGAGGGCGAAGATTTAGCCCTTCTTAGGATTGAGAATCCCAATTAGAGGGCGGAATCCGCCCTCTCCCTGGGACTAATTCTCCACATTTTATCATTCAATTCTATCAAACCTAGGTTTGAAAACACCTTACCTCTTCTCATTTGGTTTCGGTTGATCATGCACTTGCAAACCTCATTCAATCTTCTTCGTGCCTTTATGTTATTTCACCTTAATGCAAGGTGGAATTCTCAATGGTCTTGGGATTGAGAATCTCAAGAGAGTAGCGGATTCCGCTACCTCCTTGAGATTATATCTCGCAGTGTATATAAGTCCTTCAACTCCATTGCTTCATCTTCAATTTGGAGGTGCAAGTCGTTCATTCTCAACTTAGCCTTCTGTCCATGAAGTTCTCATCTTGGTGGCTCCGCAAGGGGCATAAATCTCATAGCTGTTGGGATTAAGAATCTCAAGAAGACAGTGGATTTCGCTGCCTTGTTGAGATTATCTCTTACTTGTTTACCGTTGCCCCTTTGTCTTTCGAATTCAACCATCTCATTCTTGCTCAATCTACCCATCCATTTTGTTTCAAGCTAATTGATCTAATCATGCTTTGGTTTTGAAAGTCCAAGTGAGAAGGCACAAATCTCACCCTTGTTGGGTTTGGGAATCCTAAGTAGGGAGCGGATTCCGCCCCTACCTTAGGATTTTCTTCTTTTCAATCCAACTTTGTCTTATGCCATCTCACACTCTCCCAACTCCATTACCATTTCCATCTTGTTTCCAAGGCAGATTCCATACTTATTTCAATTTGAGATGCACCATCCTCTTTTTGAACTCTGATTCTCTCATGGTTGTTTGCAATTTTCTCCATCAAGCCTCAATCTGATCTTTCATCCTCAAGTTGCCTCTCTATCATCTTAAGACACCCACACTTAAGCGGAGTTTGAAGGTGGGTTGGGATTTTGAATCAAGATAGGAGGGCGGAAATTGGAGGTGTGTTGGGATCATGATTCCCTAGGGGCAGGCAAATTTCGCCTTTCCCTTAGGGATTTTTACCTTTACTTCGTCCCAATACTTAGTCTTTTTTCCGCTTTTCCAAGCCCTCCGCAAACTTATGAAACAGATTTGTTGTTGCTCTGTCTTCAATTTCACTCTGTATAATGTTTGATTCAAATGCTGATGCAACTTGTTTATCCTTTTCTCACTCTCCTACCTTATTTAAGACCATCCGACTGCACCAAACTCACTTTGACTGCACCAAACTCACTTTGTTGACTAAGACAACTTGCCAAATCTACCCTCTACACCTAAGCTACAAGAGTGAAAGCAAAAAGAGGGGGTCCCTATTTGCAATTGGGTAATGGTGTGAAATCCTCACAACACTAAGTTAGCTGGATTGATGGTGGAGGGTGCTTATAAGTACATTTTTTGGACCCCATGTTGTGTACATGCATTGAACAACACCTTGAAGCACATTGAGAAAATTGATTGGACAAAGGAAATGGTGTCTGAGGCTAGAGATGTGCAAATGTTTATTTGCAACCATCACACATCTCTTGCATTGTTTAGGTCATTTTCCAAGAAGGAATTCCAGCCCGTGGAGACTAGATATGATAGCTACTTTATTTTGTTGGAGAGGATGCTTGAGGTACAGGAGAGCCTACAATCCATGGTGGTCAATGCAGAGTGGAGTAGATGGCATGAGTCCAGCATGCCAGAGAGAAGAAGTGTGAAGCAAAGAATCCTTGATGATAACTGGTGGTGCACAATGAGGTAAGAAAATTGTTATTGCTAATTTAATAAAATTATTTCTGATTTTATTATTTAAGAATTAAGAATGTTAAAATTTAAGATGTTTCTAACTTGTACCTTTCTTGCACTTGCCGATATATTTGCTCCTTCATTGAGCCTGTTGTACGGGTCATTAGATATGTTGATAGTTGATACTTACTCTCCTAACCTTGGAGAGATTTATGAGACCTTTGATAGCATGCTTGGGCATATCAAACAAACTATTCATAGCAAAGACCCTACTTTAAGATTTTATGAGGATCATCTTAGGCCCATTGTGATGCGATGACGGAACATTATGAACACCTTGCTTTTTATGGCAGCGTATGCTCTCAATCCCAAATGGTATGCACTGAGACCTGGGAGAGTGGCTCCATGTAGTGATGAGGGGGTGATTCTCAAAGCTGAAATCTCAAGTTTTCAATTTAAATTTCAAATAGCAAAGTAGATCTCTTATGATTATCTCTTCATTATTTAATATGTTTTTTTTTGTGTTCAACTTAGGTGAAGGAGGGATTCTATAAGGCCTTTTCAAAAATGTACAATGAAGATTCTACTAAACTTTAGGGTCAGTGGCTTGCATTCGTCAATCTTCATGGTCCAACCTTTGACAGACTAGAGGCGAGGACAGATAGAGCTACATTAGCTCAAACTGACCCTAGTGGATGGTGGACGTGGCATGGTAGGGATACACCTGAGCTGAGAATACTTGTCGCTCGTCTTCTTTCACAGGTTGTCAGTTCCTCTATTGCAGAGAGGAATTACTCCACTTATAGCTTCATCCAATCAGTCAAGAGGAATAACCTTACCTCTAGATGATCGAAGAAGTTAGTGGCTGTTCACAGTGCATTGCAGCTATAGGATCAGTAGAGCATTGAGTATCCCTAGACTCCAGCTTTATGTTGGGATGTCAACCTCGAAGATGCTATATAGGTTGAGGAGGATGAGACACCTCCAGGATTGCTTGGGGTTCCATTGGATGAGGAAGACCCTCATGCTGCTAGCGACTCAAACTCTGGCTATAATTTGGATTTAGATTCCTAGACCTACGACGTGTTGTTTATGGACAGCCATATATTTGTAGATACATTATTGATTATGATGATTATGTTCAACTGATTATGGAGTTGTTTAGTATTTTAGTTATAGACTTATATCTATTGTTTACATTTCAATACTTTGTCATTTCATGCATGAAACTTGGAGCCTTTGGGCATTTTTGCGATATGTATGCCATATTTTGACAATGAAAGCATTTGAATTTTGTTAATTTTCTATGTATTGAGCTTCTAAAATGTGTATGGTGAATGGTTTATCAATGTTATTATATGCATATTTGAAATCTCTCTCTCTATATATAAAAATTCCCCTATTTTTTAATAGCCGTCCCCTACTGTCCCCTTTAACTTGGCCCTTAACCGTATCCGTACTAGAAACATGTCCTAGTCCCCTAAAATATCCCCACCCCAAAACTCCGTGGTACATAGGTGTACTGTTTACATGCATATTGACAATGAATTCTGAATTATGAATGCATATTGAGTATTGACAATTGAAATATTGTATGTGAAGGTTCTATGATGTTTAAATGGCATGCTTCATCCATGTTTTTATATGAATGTAATGTATATATTCAAATTTCGCTATATATTTTAAATTTTCCCTATATTTTCTATAGCCGTCCCCTAACTTGGCAAAAAAATTTGCTGTCCCAGAAACTTGTCCCCCCGTTCCGTACCCTCCCCATCCCGGAAACTTGGGGTAATACTGTCACTAAAACCATAAAGGTAAAGATACTTTAAGTTTTTAAGTTTGTTGTTTTTCTTGGTGTTTTTGAAGATATATGAAAGTAATTGATTAATAACAAATAACTTCGAACTAGAAATGAAGAGCAGCATTCATATAAATTAAAATTACTTAACAATCTGAGAATGATTCAAATCGTACCAGGCATGATATTCAGATTTTTGCATTCAAGGAGTAAATACATCAAATGGATTTGTGGCTGCCTCCTGAACTTGACGCCAACTATAGGAATGTTTTGCAACCACTAAAGATGAATGTCGCGCTGTCATAAACCCTTATAAATGCCCCCAAACTGCAAAATGTGGGCTGCTAAAGAGGAATGGCGCCCAAAATACAAGCTCGAGCTGCCTCTAGAAAACGTCCAGGCTGGAATAGACTGGTCGCCAATCTGAATGTGGTATTTTCTTCTGATAAATGATGCTAAGAAGAAGGCTGATCCTTGCCACATCAAATAATGCTTCCAATCACAAAACTGAATCACCAAATCCTTGTTGAGGTTTGCGTCCCAACAATCTAGACCTAGGGGTTTCGTCCCAAGCCTCTGAATCGCTCCACAGAGCAATTTCAAGTTTTCACAAGTTGTAAATGTCAAAAGATAATGAGCAATTCGACTTCCTTCTCAAAGGCAATTCGAACCCTAATGGAGAATACACTTAGCACTTTATAATAAAATAATATTTTCCCAATTATAAGTGTCCATGTTATAGGAAAATCATTACTTTATTAAAATGTTATAATTCCAGGCGCCAAAAAGTCTCTGGATAGTGAAAATAATTTATATTATTTCGAGACCTTTCAAACGGGCTATCACATGAAGGCATCCTTGACCAAATGAAGCAATTAATCCCTTATTACTCCAAAATGGCTATTAAAATAGCCTTATTATAAATTATTTAATTATTGACTTAGGAAATATTTAAATATATTAAAATATTTCCCTTTTTGCCTCTAACAGCCCAAACCATCCACATAATCATGAGTCTGACCCTGTCACCTGTCTGTGACTGATGCCGAACGAGATGGGTCAACTGGTAGTCCCATCCCTAAAATATAGGGATGCTCCTAGAAACTAGGGAACACACCCTGTCATCCTGAAATTGAAACCATGAAATGGTCCAGTGGGACCTCACATCTGGAAACTGCCCCATCCCCCTAAAAAGTAGGGATATCCCCTAAAATCTAGGAACTGCTCCAAATTGCCTGTAAAGCCAAAATCCGGGCACTGTATGCACTGAATGAGTCCCTATCCATCTCCGCTAGCCTACGAGACTCCAATGATAGGCCAACTCCCCTGTCTCTGATGTCCACTCTAGAAAGGGTACATGACAATCCTCCCTTCCCAAAGATTGCTTGTCCACAAGCAATGCAACACTATATCACCACCATCCCAGAAGTGCAAGTGCTATCACAAAACCACTGCGTGGATCTCACATCAAGGCATAGTTCACACCGTACGGGATAGAGGTGAAGTAGATCACGTCATCACTTTTGAGTATCCAACCCTGACTGCTCTCGTGACCAGGAGTCCACACGAATGGCCATTCTGCTCCTCTGTCATAACTCGGATGAGTAACCAACCCAAAATCAAACCCGTACCAGTCCATGAAAGTCACCCCATAATCTATCTCTGCCGAGAAAAAAAAAACTCTCTGACCGCTCGTACGTCTGAAACACTATAACAGGCAATGCAGACTTTGGAAATGCTAAGTGGACCTGGCCAATGCAACCATTAACCCAGCTGGAGTCAAGGCATATGTAGTCTCCAATCAGTAGGGGTATAGCTACCCGACCCAAAGAGAGATGTATCATCAAAGATGGCTCAAGCATACCCTCGACCCCTATCATAAAGACCTCTAGAGTGGCTGATCCACACATGCGAATCATCCCAACACTTATGAGAATGGAACCCCTCCTGCCACACAATCTACCTAGATCCCACAGAAATCTGTAAGCCATGCCCCTGGCACAAAGTGCAGGCTCCTTTAGCATCCTCTGAAAAACAAATGGGGTGACTCTGTAAAGAGACCCATAACAACCACCCACCCACACTCCCGTACTAAATCTGTCTTTGCTCGGATCCCAAGAGAAATAGATCTCAGGACCATCAAAAACCGAGATGTATGGGTGACTCAGATCACATACACCTTGAACTCCCCCTGCACACCCAACTGACCTGTACTAAGTGTGTAGACCATCTGCACAACAGTATGAATACCCCTGAACAAAGTTGTACCAGGACCCAAATATTCACACACTATATAATCTCTGCAGCCACCATAACTCTGCAAGTTACCTGCTATTCACTTGTAGCCAAAACTCCCATCAACTGCTGCGAGAACCCATCCCATAACGGATGATAAGGACTAGAAGCCAACCCACGTCTATGTGCCATCAACTCATCAACATGTGGGTCAAAGGAAAAATAATGAGCACTCCTCACTGTGTAACGATGATAAATTGCTCCGATCTCTGGCAGAGGCTCATCATCCACCAGTCGCGAACCCAAAGATGGCTCCAATCTCGAACTCTGCACAACTGGTTGGACATGGTCCTGTGTGACCCTCTCAGCAAACCCAACCTCGAAATCTCCGTGAGGGAGCATCATAGTCAAGGTACCTACAATCTCTCTCACCAAACGCCGAATCATACCAGTACCCCGGATGAGAACATCCTCAGAAGCTTGGTAAGATCCCTCCCAAAATTCTAAACTCTCAAGAAGGTGATCCAAGAATGACTCTGTGCAGTAGAATTTATAGGTGGTAGCATCCATTTTCTCCCCTCGGACCTATAACTGGTCATCGTGTAACTGTGACGTAGCCAACTGCCTATCATCACCAGCTATGCGATCACTAACAACCAACTCAGGTGATACCATGTCTCCCTGCTGAGAAATCAAAGGAGTAGTGTCATGCACTGAAACACTGATCACTAACAGGTCCACTACACTACCCACAATGTCTTGTACTATATCACCTGACGCAATGCTACCAACTGGAGTATCCATCCCAACTGGAATATCCACCTCAATGTCAGGCACACTGCAACCCTCTACTGAAGTGCCTAACTCAACTGCACATGTATCCGATGGAAGTGAACCTGTACCTCCAACACTAGAATCAAGGGTGGATGTATCCCTAACTCCATCACATCCAACAACCCCAACTGTGGACATCGCCAAATCACCAGACACCACAATATGTAACTGCACTGGATCTGGTGCTGGTGTAGACTGAAGCTGCACCAATTCCAGTCACCTCTGCTAACTGAACCTGTGACTCCTGGAGAGCCAATTGAGTGCTCTCTAAAACCTCAGAAGTTACCGTGAGTTCTCGAGTAAGCTCACTCACCTCATCCTCTCTATCCAAGAGTGCCTCTTATGTTGTACTTCACCACTCTACTAGGTGATCTCGGTTGGCTACCAACCAAAAATAATCCTGTCTCAACATTCTGACAGCCTCCCGTAAGGCATGAATCTCTGTTAGGGACAGGTAACAACCATGCTCATCATCCATAGGAGCACCCCATTCATGAACAACTAGCAGCTGCGAAGCAGCATCAAAATGCTCGAATGCGGTAACAATATCATACTCCCTGACTCTCAACTGACTAGACACATGATGACTTTGAATTATAGGCCTCCTATGCATCACCCCTGGCACACTGTCTGTACTATGAATAGAAGTGGTATCCAACATACTCCTCTCAAAAACACTATCCCCTAGTGTGTTGTCACCTGAGCTCTGTGAACTAACAACTGAACTCACATCCTCAAATGGAGTACTAGCAGTTGACACATCTCCATCAAACTCCTCTGTACCCGAGGAAGCTGCTACAGAATCTACCTCCTCAACACTCTCAACTGCCTCGTCCTCTGTAACCTCTGAATAATCTAGATCTTGAGACCGATCTGTAATCTCCAGCAACTCAGAGTCCTCTCCTAGGGTCTGATCCCAACATGACTCACCACTGATGAAGTCATCCTTATGGGTCACATAGGAAGTACCGGTAGCAAACCAAGATGCTAACAAGGGCTCTACCTCCTCTGGTAACCCAAACTGAACTTCGTGTGACTCCCTACTAACAAATGAGTCTGAGTCATGCTGGCATGAGTCCGTGTCGACTATCTCAAACTCAACACTGGTATCACCACATGCGGACTCCATGCTCAAATCCTCAACACAAGAGAATACTAGCATCTCCTGCACTAACCCCATCTCGGGATTGCCGCTATCTAGATCTGTACTATTCGACTCCATCTCCTCAAGGCAGTCCTCAAAAGTGGTACCCTCCTCTTGTGATCCAAAGCCCACCGTCATATCCTCCAACACTACAGCACTCCCACTATCAACAACTCCCTCAACATCGACCATAGGACTATCCTCCCGACAAACTGAACTGGGGCCACCGACTGTCTCTATAATACAATCCGGTATAGTACGAACATCAACTGCAGGCGTCAACTCCTGCTGTATCACTGGACCATCAACTGAGTGTTGAGTCTCCATGCATCTACCGACCGGTGTAACTGTCATGTGCTTGTCCACTGAGATAGGTAATGACCCTACAATAAAAGTGTGGGGTAACTCAACTGGAGGGGCACTGATCTCTGGAATTGATGTGCTAGGGCCACGTGCAGCTGTGAATCATCCTGCAGGTCTCTCCTGATTTTTCATCGTGTCAACCTGTCTCGTATCCTGTGTCCTGTGAAAAGATCTGCACAAGAGTGAAACCATGTATCTAGCCGCCTCGTCAATGGTAGCCGGATCTGACAACTGTTCACTGAGCTTGTTCTGAATATCCCAACTATGATCCAATTGTCTACTCAAGGCATCGGTTTGCCTCCTGAATTCAGACAAACTATCTGATGGTTTCTTCTGTCTACTGCTATACGGTTTCACCTGTCTACTGCTATAAGTTCCCCTGTACCTATCCATTCAATTTCAATAGAGTGCTGATCACTCACTCAATTTTTTTACAAATTCCCACAGGCTGGCAAGAAAAAGACTCTGATACCATTGAAAGATCCCCAATCTTGGTGACCTTGGTATTTATTGTTTATTTTGCAATCTGAAACTTTGACCAACATTTGTACCTCTGAATGAACTGTTGTTGAATTTTGATTTTTTTGACTTTTTCTTGTTTTCACGTTTTGTTTGTTGTTTTTCTTGGTGTTTTTGAAGATATATGAAAGTAATTGATAAATAACAAATAACTTCTAACTAGAAATGAAGAACAACATTCATATAAATTAAAATTACTTAACAATCCGAGAATGATTCAAATCGTACCAGGCATGATATTCAGATTTTTGCATTCAAGGAGTAAATACATCAAATGGATTTGTGGCTGCCTCCTGAACTTGACGCCAGCTATAGGAATGTTTTGCAACCACTAAAGATGAATGTCTTGCTGTCATAAACCCTTACAAATGCCCCCAAACTGCATAACGTGGGTTGCTAAAGAGGAATGGCGCCCAAAATAAAAGCTTGAGCTGCCTCTGGAAAACGTCCAGGCTGGAATAGACTAGTCGCCAATCTGAATTTGGTATTTTCTTCTGATAAATGATGCTAAGAAGAAGGCCGATCCTTGCCACAACAAATAACGCTTTTAATCACAAAATTGAATCACCAAATCCTTGTTGAGGTTTGCGTCCCAACAATCTAGACCTAGGGGTTTCGTCCCAAGCCTCTGAATCGCTCCACAGAGCAATTTCAAGTTTTCACAAGTTGTAAATGTCAAAAGATAATAATCAATTCGACTTCTATCTTTTTATATCTCCTTTCAAAGGCAATTCGAACCATAATGGAGAATACACTTAGCACTTTATAATAAAATAATATTTTCCCAATTAAAAGTGTCCATGTTATAGAAAAATCATTACTTTATTAAAATGTTATAATTCCAAGTGCCAAAAAGTCTCTGGATAGTGAAAATAATTTATATTATTTCGAGACCTTTCAAACGGGCTATCACATGAAGGCATCCCTGACCAAATGAAGCAATTAATCCAAAATGGCTATTAAAATAGCCTTATTATAAATTATTTAATTATTGACTTAGGAAATATTTAAATATATTAAAAGATTTCCCTTTTTGCCTCTGATAGCCCAAACCATCCGCATAATCATGAGTCTGACCCTGTCACCTGTCTGTGACTGATGCCGAACGAGATGGGTCAACTGGCAGTCCCATCCGTAAAATCTAGGGATGCTCCTAGAAACTAGGGAACACACCCTGTCATCCTGGAACTGAAATCATGAAATGGTCCAGTGGGACCTCACATCTGGAAACTGCCACATCCTCCTAAAAAGTAGGAATATCCCCTAAAATCTAGGAACTGTTCCAAACTGGCTCCAAACTGCCTGTAAAGCCAAAATCCGGTCACTGTATGCACTGAATGAGTCCCTATCCATCTCCGCTAGCCTACGAGACTCCAATGATAGGCCAACTCCTCTGTCTTTGATGTCCACTCTAGAAAGGGGACATGACAGCTTTGGTCCATGAATTACCATAAATGCAACTCCTACCTCTAGGTGTCCCCATGGGTGATACAAAGTGTTTCATTTGGGGGAATTGAACATGTGTATGTGTTGAAATTCTCCATTACCAACCACTAGACCCAAACTTGTCGGTCTAATTTTGGTTGAATTTGGGTAAGATTGTAGAATATATTGGGGTGGACTTGGTTCCTTAATATGGTTACCCTTGATCTTTCTCAAGTTTCCCCATGGTGAAACATAGGGGTGGGGCTTTGGTCCATGCATTGCTATAATTGTAATTCCTACCACCAAGTGTTCCAATGGCCACTACAAAGCGCCCTACCCATGGAATATAGATTTATAGTGTGAAACTCCTTATTTTGCTCCATTAGATCCAAACTAGTTGGATTCAAATTTGTGGCAAGTTTGGGGCAAAGCTCATAGGAGATACGGGATTGCACTTTGTTCCTTAATATGGTTGCACTCAATCATAGCTCAAGCTTCTTTCGCAGCAAAATGCAAGGCTCAACTTTGGTTGTCATAATCCCGCTAGGCTATGAGGAGCTGTCCAAGGGGAAAAAAGAGAGTTAAAAAGAATAATAATATATTAAACACTAAGTGACTCTAGGAGGGCTGACTTAATCAATTAGATAGGGCAGCGAGACAAATTAAGTGAATTACTCTCTAGGGATGACTTAATAATCACAAACAACATTGTATGAGGGGTTGCGTCCCTTGCTAGCAAAGAGTTCTGACTCCCTCCATTGAAAGATGTTTAATGAAATATCATTTGGGAAAAAAAGGAAAAAAAGAAAGAAGATATAAGCAGATATAAGTGGAGACAAAGGTAAAAGCAGTGATGACAAATTAAGGAGCAGAGAAAAACGATTACACAGCAGTGGTATAGTAATGAGCAGAGATAAAGGCACTGATGAATATAAGGCAGTGATTAATATGTTTACAGTTTAAGGGAAGTGATTAATATAATGTGCAGCAATTAATGTCTGGAAAAGTGACGATTATTAACAAAGAGAAGTCTATTCAAAGAGACGTTTCTCTTCAAAGAGACCAAAGATTTATAAAAGGAGATCAATCTAAGAGACCAATCAGAGATAAGAAGTCAAACTTCAGATATATATAGCTGTTAACATTGCATCCATAAATTGGTTAGAACTTGTTGATGTGAGCTTTGCGACCACTCCAACATGCAGGATGAAAAACTTAGTATTTCAAGATGAAACACCAAATATGTGATGTCCCCAATTTTAGCAGGTATTGGCAGTGGCTTTGTCAACTCATTATCGCTACCCTCGTGAGTTGACGCCTGGTTTTGAGGGTCCCAGTTGGCAGGCTTGCTATTTTTAGTAAGTCAGTTTGGTCAGTTTCTATTTCTGGCAGGGCAGTATTGACAGTGGTCAGTACTCCAGTCTATATTCAGTTTGTGCAGTTCTTTGGCTGGGGACTTACTATTTTTAGTAAGTCTATTTTTGGCAGTTGCCATTTTTGGCAGTATAGTGGGTGGCTCTAGCAGTTAGTCGTCACCTGCAGCGGATGTTGGATTTATTGCACGAGCTCATATTTATTAATTAATTAATTGTTAATTAATAATTAAAGTCATATTGTTATAATACTTTATTATAATAATGTTTTAGAAGTTGATAATTAAAAGAGCTGTGAATTGAAGCTCTTTTTGGGAAACTGTGGCCAAGGATGGGTTATAAATATGAGCTCATTTCATTAGGATTGGTATTCGATTATTGATTAAACTTTTGACTTTGTGGCTCAGTGCTGGAAATTTCTGAATTGTGCCCTTGCTGAAGTATAAGGGTTTTTGAGTTCTTCTCTGTTGCAATTGTGCTGAGGTAAACAATTGCAAGATCTCTCTACTGTATTTCTGTAGCTAAGGAGAGAATTGGATTTATACTGGAGATTGTTATCTGAGGAGTTTGTTGATAATTAATTGGCACACTGAGAAGTGCAATTAGTTCTGGAATAGATGTTATTATCTTATGCTTTGTTATTAAAACTTGTGCTTTGGAGAAGTTGTGAGGTTTTTGAAATCTGAAACTAATCGAATTGTATATTCGATTAAGTACTTTGGCACTTTGAATCAGATATTAATCTGGTGAATTGTGTATGTGTTCTTGGAGATCAGCGTGGGTATTGAAGGCAAAATTTCTGAGTTTGCGTAAGGAATTGCAGTTGTAACCTACCATCATTGCACGCAAGTTTCAGCAAAACTCCAAGTTTGGTCTTTCGCCATAGAAGGATTTCACCACAAAAAAGTTGCATGCCGCGTTAGATGTATGGGAAGTCACGCATGGTGAGACTGGACACCGCGTGAAGGATATAGTGGATGCGGGTGGAGTTAAACAGAATGCGGCTTGTCTGAAAGCCGTCCGTAGTATCTTAGCATCTGCGACCAGCCAGCAGTACAGATTCAGGGAGGTGGAGTGACATAGCCAACACAATATCATTGGCATTTGTATATGCAGGGTGGAAAACGGTATTTAAAGCCACACTTAATTAGCAATTGGTTTCTAGTTTTACGCAGAGTATTTATTAATTAATGTTATTTAGTTTATTAATTTTATATTGGAAAAATACAAAAAAGAGTATTTTGTTTTATCAAAGTGAAGATAGATTGGTTATTGGTGAGAAGTGCATGTGAATCCGTAATTTAGCAAAAGAGCCTGGAAGGCTCATTACAAAATATCTAATCCTCTCTTGAGCAAAGACACCACGTATGCTAAGATTGCAAGAAAGATCATAGAGGCGACTCCGAGGTTCCTATTCTTGTTGGACACAACTCAGTTTTATGACGTGGTTTTCTGGTAACCACGCGGGGATTTACGCTATTCATTCAATGGACAATCTATCAACTTTGCAAATGCAAATGATTTGGCAAATGTAAGCTCTTCAACTATTTCTAATGAGTTAAATTGTGAAAGAAATGGGTTTAGGGAATCTAAACTAACTCTAACAAATGCAAGAAATTGTTGATGGTGAGGTGGAATCTTCTAAGGATGCATGTATGATTTTCATAATGTCAACACCTATTTAAATACCCAATGAAGGCGCAATCCAAATGAACATTTCCAATTGAAGTTAAACGCTTGCAATGAGTTCATACCAACCTTACATTGCTACTTGCAATCAACAAGTACCAAAAGGTATGAACACAAGTTTCACCATAAGTCACCAACCACAATTTCTTCCATTTATCTACTCAACTACCTCTATTGAACATAAATAAAATCCTACTTAAGTGAGGAGATGTAGAAACCATGCAATACTCCAAAATAATACAAATAATCCACTTTGATAACATCAATGAATTTGAAATTACTTTGGCATCATTATAGCAACAATTTCTCCGAGTCTCTCTTTACAAATTATTCGAGCAAGCCTTATATAGTTGCTCCAAGTACAATGAACGGCCAAGATTGATCTGAGATCAATGGTGAAGATTATGACAACACAGCCCTAATGTAATTGCCAACTACAAGCATTAAATGCCATCCAATTACAATTGGGCACCAATCTATGGGCCAATAAGAAAATTATATTGCTTTTCATGGGCCAATGAGAAAATTGGTTAGGCGAAGGCATTAGGTGCACTCATATGTACACTTGGAACAATTTCATTGGATGAACTTGGACATGTGGAATTGGGATCCTTTGATTGGTTGAAGATGAGTGGATGCCATCTCAACATGCTTATCTTGTAAACTTCATCAATTCCACTTCTCCATCATCATAAAGAAGTATTTGCATCTCTAGCAATATCTCTTGATACTCGACATCTTCAAGCCTTCGATCCTTGACTTTGCCATTGCACTTGTACTTTCGTCTTACTTTGATTTTCTCTTGCTTTAACTTCTTTCTTAGCTTGATGATAAATCACTAGTGATTGCTTTGATGATGCCCTCATGCTGTCCTTGATGTCGCACACATGAAATGCTCGGCCTCAACATCTCCTTCCTTGTCACCTTGCAAAACATAGAAAAACTTGTGTTAAGAGTAAAAATGGCAAATATGAATAAAATCAATATATTCTAATTATGAAACATCACATGAATTCTACTTGGAATTGAAATTGCAACTATGTGAATCTTTGCATTGTTACCAAACAATTTCTAATTCCAATCTGTTTTGAATTCTTAATTTGAAACATCTGATTTTTCTTTGATCATGCACAGCAAACTGCTTGACTTCCTAACTTTATCCTTACAAACTTGTTGTTAAGTCATACTTGATTGAGATAGTTGAAAGAAATTCTGAGTTTTTCAACACTTTATTTTCTGATTTCTACCCTCTGTCTTTCGATTTTTGCATGTGTCTTCTCTGCTTGTGATTTATTGCTGCTTGGATTGAACTTATGTTAGAAATGGAGGCTCTCAATCTCCATTTTATAGGTGTTTTATCCAAAAGACATGTGGGTGGCCAACCTAATTACACTTGAATTGCAGTTTGAATTAGGTGGCAAGCTTTTAAGGTTGCTCACGATAGAGCCCAAGTGAGGTTGGAATTCTGACCTGCCTTGGGCTCACACCTAAGGTAGTTGCAAGTCCCCTCACCAAAACAGATTAAACTGCCTTTTATTTCGGATTTCTCAGAATTCTTCACCCTTTTCTGATCTTTAACTTGAAGTTGCACTCCATGTTTATCCATTTTCTTTTCGTTGAACTCAGAATTTTCCTTTTTGCTTATCAAATTGTCTTTCAATCATTTGATTTTGCCTCAAGATTTCAAATTTCATCATTACAACATTCTGAATTTTGCCTTGGCAATGCCAATACACCCCTTTCATGTTCTGATTTTGTTCAACTGCTGGGCAGGATTTGAGGGTCTCTTGGGCAAGGTCGGAATTCCGACCTTGCTTGGGCTTGGAGCCCCAAGGAGGTCGGAATTTGGACCTCGCTTGGGCTCGCCCAAGTTAGGTTCTCCAACAAAAGTAGTGTTAAAACAACCTTCTCTATGCATTGTACTTTTTCTTGGTTCGCAGATTGTTCTCATGATTGTTTTCAGTCCAAGCTTGTGAATACATTAACAGCACTTAAACTTCATCCTTCACCCATGCAATTGGCTTTGTTCAGCCCCTCAACCCTCATCGTGCTTTAAGTTCATGTTTCTTGCAGATCGAATAGTAGATGAAAATGAGCTAGTGCTTGGGTTGATGGAGCCCCAAGGGGGTTGGAATTCTGACCTGCCTTGGGCTCGCCCAAGTTGGACTTCCAGAAAGTTTTCTAAGTGTTAATCACTAATTCTCACTTGCTTGCCAATGCATTTCATCATCTTGCCAATTGATTTTCATTCTTGGTTGCATAATCTTCTACCTTGATCAACTCAGATCAGATTGTAAGCATTTAGAATTTTCTCCTCAAATTACCTAGATTTTCCATTTGTCTAAAATTCTCGTTCTCTCATGATGGGTGTGTTTGAAGGTTGCCTTGGAATTTCTCATCAAAATCATCTAAACTTTTCATCAAATCCCTTGGCAAGCCTCCCTTTTCAGCTTCAATTGTTGCAGATCTCAACTCTTATCTCAAATGTTGATTGATGTCACCTTTGAATTCTTACCATTCGAGGAGATCTTGTCATGAGGGAAATCAAATCTTGTCATACAAACTCCGAACTCTCTCTTTTATTAACTGCAAGTTAGGTTGTCATGCTTGAGCTGGGTCCTTTCAATACTTTCTGGAGGCATAAGACTTGTTTGAGAAAAGGTATGGAGGTTGGATCAACCTTGGTTGGAGAATTCATTACCAAAGGCATATTCAAGATTTTACTTCAAGATGCATCATTTCTCAAATCTTTCCCTTTGCCAAAATTTACCTAAGTGTGGGGCCCAAGCATAACAACCAACTCACAACATTCCACTTCACCTTGCCTCAAGGGATTTGTCTTGCATCTAGCTTGAAGACTTCAAAATTGCTGCCTAGACTGAGACCAAGCTAACAAACTACCAACCTAGGAAGCGAAAAAGTGGGGGTCCCTATTTGCAATGGGGTGATGGTGTGAAAACCTCACTACAAAACATATGTGTTTTGTGTTGACATTATGTAGCTTCAGGAGATATCTTTCATACATGCGATGGTTGCCTTTGTGATATGGTTCTGATCCCTCTTTGTACGTGATGTGTTCTGCTTGTTTTTTTTTGCATTGAAGTATCAATCTATATTCTCAGATGTCGCTTCATCAAGACAGCCAACCGTATCCCTCTTAATATCTAGTGGTCATCGTGACATGAACGGTTACCTAAAGACTATGAAGAGGTCTGTGTGTTGGCATCGCTTGGTGTGGCATCGTTTCATGAGTAACAATTGACTCTTCAGTTGGGTGTCGGTTCATGAGCAACAACAGACTCTTCAGTTGGGCGTCGGTTCAAAGACAATGAAGAGTCCATTTTTCTACTATTTTTTCGCAAGTTTTGGTTTCGCCTTTTCAATGACATTTGGCATATTTTGGAAGCAACGTTTTTTGTTTAGTCTATCGTATGTGATTGTGACTCTTTGGTTCTGTCGCAGAGATCATCTATTTTTGCTATGTTTTGTTGTCTCAGACATTTGATTGTGACCAGCGTATAAGGTGTTAATATTGCATTGTTTCTGTAGATTCAGTTTTGGTGAGGATTGTAAAGTCAAACTCTTATTATTATTCAATAAAGTGATATTATAGTGTGGCTGGGTTTTTTCCCCTCAAGTTGGAGGGTTTTCCCATGATAACATTTGTGTTTTGTGTTTTGTGTTATCTATTCTTTGCATTGTGTTATTTGTGCTCTGAAATCAACATGGTATCAAAGCAGGTTTAATCAAGTTAAGGGTTCAGATTCATTTTAGCAGCAAGTCGTCTTATTCTTTCTTCTCATTTGTATAAGTTTCTTTTTATTCATAAAGATGATTAACAATCGAAAGGTTGAAGATAGGCTTGATGGTGCATCAAACTTTACATCTTGGAAATTCAGAGTTCTTATTACATTGGAAGAAAATGATCTTCTAGAATATGTGGAGACTGAGGTGCCCGAACCGTCTGACGAGTCTCATAAAACTAAATGGAAAAAGAATGACATTAAGGCTAGGAAGTTTTTGATAGACTCTGTAAAGGATCATCTTCTGCCAATCATATCCAAGATGAAATCAGCCAGAATCATGTTCAAGTCTCTTCAAGATCTGTATGAGATCAATAATACCAGCAGAGCTCTTGCCTTAAGACAACAACATCATATTAAAATGGCTAAAGGAGAGTCAGTCATTTCCTACTTCATGAAGATTATTGAGCTAAAAGATCAACTATATGCCATTGGAGATGTAGTTGAAGACAGACACCTAGTTGTGTCGGTAATGAATGGTCTTCCTCAATCCTCGGAGTCCTTTATTCAATGCATTTGTGGAAGATCTGAAATTCCCAAGTTTGATTGTCTTAGAGCTGATTTCGTTAAAGAAGAATTGAGGTTGATATCAAGAGGAAATGGAAGAAGCTCTCATAATGAAGAAAATCATGTTCTTGCTGGTCAAACATTCAAAGGAAAAGGAAGAGAAGGGAGAAAAGGAAATTTCAAAAGGAATAGACAGTAGAAGAAAGATTTCTCTTGCATTAAATATTTCAGATGTGCAAGTATGGTCACTTTGCTCGAGATTGTGTTAAAAGAACTAAACATCATGCTGTTGTTACAAATGTGGATGAGATGTCGCCTAAAAAGGAGTCCAGTGACAACTTAGGAGGATTTCTATTCATTTCAGCTCTCTCAAGCAATGTTCCAACTAGAAACACTTGGCTGATTGATAGTGGTGCTTCGCGTCACATTATAGGATATCGAGAGCATCTTTCTTATTTGGTAGAAAGAGACCAATTTACAAGTGATAATTGGGGATGATGTGAGTTATTCAGTAAAAGGTGCTGGAGCCACTTCTCTTCAACTAGATTTTGGCATCCCTTTTCATTTAAGTGAGGTCTTGTTTGTTCCAGCAATCAAAGAAATTTGGTTTCAATTTTAGCATTGGAGGACAAAGGGTATTAAGTTGCATTTTCTAAAGGAAAAGTTCTTGCTTGGCCAAAGAACTCTAGTATCAAATCTGCTTGTGTGATTGGTGTTCGTCTCTTTGTCCATTTCAAGCATTAGTGCACGACTCTATCAATTCAAGTGAGCTATGGCATAGGAGACTTTGTCACTTACATTTCAAAGCTCTTCCATCCATGGAAAAGATGGTTATTAGTTTACCAAAGCTCAGTCAGGAACATGATGACATTTGCAAAGGATGTGCACTAGGTAAGAATGTTAAAAGTCCTTTTTTAAAGTAGTGAAAGTAGATCAAAAGGTATTTTAGATCTGATTCATTCTGATTTTTGTGGACTAATGTCCGTGGCTTCTTTGAGTGGTTTTTGGTATTATGTAATTTTTATTGATGACTATTCTCGAAAGACTTGGATTTATTTCTTGAAATCTAAAGAATCTGAAGAAGTACTTTGTAGATTCAAAGAATTCAAAGCCCAAGTTGAAAACATGTCAGGAAAAAGGATCAAGATTTTGAGATCCGATAATGTAGGAGAGTACATTTCCGGAGGATTTCAAAATTTCTGCAATGAGGCAGGGATTAAGAGGGAGTTATGTGTCCCTTACAACCCTCAGCAAAATGGAGTTGCTGAAAGGAAAAACAGATCCATAGTTGAGGCAGCCAAAGCAATGATTCATGATCAAAATTTACAAACTTTTCTTTGGGCAGAAGCTTCCAGAACTGCTGTTTATATGCAGAAGGGCCGACCCTCCCTTATAAGACGTTTCTCTCAATAAAGTCACCTTTTTTTCATGAAAGGCTGCATCCTTTGGGATGATATTAAATAAAGGTTAGATGAGGATGTTTGGGGAGCAAGAAGGAATGCGATGTCTGTCCAAGACAACCAGACTTGTAAAATATCATGTTTACAGACCTTTATATGCAAACATGAGACAAGGTCATTGTGAGATAAGTATATGGAGACTTGTAAGAGGATTTGAAGACATGTCTTAAATAAAATATCATCCAGAATCAAAGTGGAAAATCAGTGAAAATAACAGCAGACATTTGAATATGTACAGCAGAGGCAATCGATCACTCAGTAGAAGTAATGCATATACAGCAGAGGTAATTAAACAAACAGCAGGGGCAATGGAATATAGCAGGATGACTTATTTATTTGTGGTATGAAAGAAAATGAAACATAATAAGAATAAGATGTCGGCACCAAGCAGCAGAAATTCACAAGATAAGCAACAAACAGAACAATGTAAATCCATAAGACCAGCAGCAGAGAGTCCTTGAACAGAGTATTCTCTATAACAGATCAAATTGCAATAATACTTTCAGTCATCGTGGGCAAAATTTAGGGGAATCCCTAAAGGGGACATTACATCCTCATTAACGTTTGTGAAGCTATTGGTGAAGAAAAACTTGCGGTTGAGGGTACATTGTTGCATGAATGGGTTGGTGGAGTTGATTGTTCCACCTCCAATCAATGATCTCCCAAATAGGGGCAAATCTATTTGCATCCATCTTGAAATATTTTGGATGGCCTCTTGGAACCTATCCATGGCCTCATAAATATATTCCATTCAATTTTTCTCCCCATCCACTTAGCGTAGAACCTTGACTTACGGCTCCACTACCAACAAACTACAAAGTACAAGCAAATTGGAGTCATAAAACGATGAAATTAAATACTTTAAAATTTAAAGTATAGGATTCAATTTGAAATTTAAATTTAGTTTGAAGTTACCTTAATGTTGCAAAACTCGCACTCGGCAAAAACTCGCCAAGCCCTGAGAATTTTTTTTGGGAAAAACTCGGCCAACTTTAAAAAAAAGTCGGCAACTTAAAAAACAGCTTAATTTTAATTAGAAATGCATTTTTTTTGCAAAATTCAATGAGAGGATGCATCCAATGAGTTTAGTAATTAGAACACAAGAAAAATATAAACGCAAAGTGGGTACAAAATCGCATTCTCATGCGGGATGTTGATGGCTAGAAGCAAAATAGTACTAAATAGTTTCTACAAAACTAGTAGTAAATACATCATCACAATTACATCTTCCTCTTCCCAGCTCTACTAACAAATACGAGAGAGGAACTAGAGGGTCTAGTCCTAGTAGTAGAACCCTACACTGGGCGTGACTGTGCCTCCTCGCTTGGTATCTCTGATGATGTGTGTGACTCGCTCTCCATCCTGGATGTAGCTCCTCCTCTCACTGGCAATGACTCCTCATCTGACTCCTCAATGTTATCCAATGTGAAACCAAATCCACCCCCCTCCTTAAATCCACTCAAACCCGCCTCCAATACTCTAAGTTGTTGGTTCAGGTTCGGGGATGGATTCGGGTTCGTGGATTCGTGAATTTATTTTTTCCCATCGTGATTCATATGGGTTCGTGTGTATATATATATATATATATACACAAAAAAATAAGAGAAATATACATAATTGTAAAACTAAATCATTTCGTAGTATGAATCTATGATGCTTGATCATTGATCAATGCCAAATGTCAAAGTCTTCATAACTAGGTCTTAGGTAGTCTTTGTTGGTGGCTATTTTCAAGTCCCTAGGTCCGGCAAATGAGGTTTGAGTGATTTTGGCCTGTTGGTAAGTCATGTCTGTCTGAGATTTGGGCGAGAGCTAAGCTAAGTCTGTCATAGAGATGGGGTCGAAACCAAGTGATTTGTGATAAAACGAGTTAAAACCCCTTGAGAATCCTTTTGCCAACTTCAGTTTGACCTTAGAAAGCCATGATGGATTTTGGGAGGTAACCCTACTGAAGCTTGCTAAATCCTGAAATTTGGCTAAGTCTGGAATTTTTCGAAAACCCCCAAAATCTAGAATCTGTATCTTAACTCCTATGAAGTTGGAACCTACTCAAACATCCTGAAAGTATTTATACAAATATAACTTAAAGTATAAGAAATTAAATAAATCAGACTCATACTTAAATGTTATATTTGTATAAATCCTCTCGCCCCTGAACTGGAAAATTGGAAACTCAAACCCAACCGCTGCAAATGTGAAAATAAGAATGAAAAAGATGTTTTTTTGTTGTTTAATGCAGCAATAAAACCAAGGCCGAGTTTTACTCTGCGATTTTTTCAAAGAAAAACTCGCAAAGCCTAAAAACTCGGCGAGTACTTGCCACTCGCCGAGTCTTGCAACAAAGACCTTAATAATCTCTAAAGCTCTATTCACAAAAATATCATCAAAACCATATTTGCGATTCTTTCTCCATGCGGCTTCCTTGAATAACTTGAGTCTAGCCATGCTTGACTCAAACATCTGCTTTAAGGGAGTCAATAAACTAGAAATACATTGCAATGTTAGAAAATTAGTTGCAAACTTTGTAGCAACTGATCACACAAGTGTTTTTCCTTGTTGTGATCTCTCGTCAAGCTAAGAATCCACGGGTGATTATAAATATGTTTTGTTTTATCTCTTGCTTCTTCTACAATGGTCTCACACAAACAATTTTGCTTATGTCCTCCAAAAGAATGTCAAGGCAATGAGTTGCACTAGGGGTCCAAAAAAGAGCTAGGTGACTCTCTTGAAGCAATCTTCCATCTACCGTATATGCCATTGCATTTGTTATTAACAACTTGGACAACATTTTGTATGCCCACTTCTAAGACAACCTCCTCCAATATCAAGCTCAACTTTTTTGCATTGTTTATTTTGTTGGAGGTCTCAATTATCTTTAAAAAAATTAGCTCACCATTGGAAGCCACTAAAAAAATTGAGGGTGCAGTTCCTTCCATCTGTTCACCCATCTAAACGATTTTTGCATCCAAACTTTCACCATTGCTTCTTTTGATCTTCCACAATTTGTTGTATATCTTCAATAGTATATTGGTTTAACGTGCCACTTAAATCTCTTGGGGAGGGTGTCTTGTACCCTTTCCCTACAAATGTCACTGCTGTCACCAAATACTCCCAATATAGACTCTTTGCCACATTGAAGGGAAGGTTGTTATAATACCAAAATTGCATCTTTATGCACCTCCTTGGTCCAACTTGTAGCTTCCAATGAAGGTTCCGCTTCTAGTACATTTTGTGGCACAAAAAACCTTTGTGACTAAGATCTACTTGACCTGGACGAGGAGGATTGGTCACGTATGTGTGGACTATGATAAGAGCTCACAATGCCTTCATATCCACATCATATTCTATTGACAAATCAAGAGCAATGGTGTAATGTACCCTTCTGGGATATACGTGATTTTTGCAAAATAGTAACAATGTCAACAATACAACTTATTTACATAGTATTCTATAGATAAACTACATAATGACAAGTAAACTTAGAAAATTTGTGATTAATTAACATCAAGCATTATGATCATGAATAATCCCTATTGAAAACAATTATCCATAAATGCGTTGGATCCATTTCATAGCATATTTCCAATAGCCAACCATATTAAGAATTTGATGGAAAAGCACGGTAGGACGCCTGAAGACTGTGCCCCACAATTGAGCCCAAGAGCATGGAATGAACATCCAAGTCGAGTCGACCCCTTGGCGCACAAGCAAACCAATTTGGGCTGGGCTACGTAATTGAGGGAAATGGTACTGCTGCATCTCCCTACCATGTTTCCTCACTAACCCTATATATGATTGCATGTAGGAAAACCAAATAAACAATTTGTAATGTTTCTTGATGAATTGGCAATTTAATTCAATAAATAAATTAAAGCTTTGTAGCAGATTTAATAACAAATAAATAATGGACTCAACCATATTGCATACCAATCACTTCATATTATAGATGGCTGCCTTTCTCTGATTTAATCTCAGACTTAGAATTCTTATTCAATGCCTTATGCAATTGCTGCTTCCTCCCTTTTATATCCTCCCTTTGGAAAGAGTCATATCTTTTCATTAAACCCCCTAGCCTTTGCAGGGGATGCAACCCTTCTTGCAAGGGATGCATCCCATCAATATTAATTACTGCCATTTGATCGCTGTAATGATGCATATTTTATGAAATTGCTGCCCTTAACTAATTCCCATAGACCCCTTTGGAGAATCGCCACTCTTCATATCTCCTTCAAGGATAAGAAGTGATTAAATTTAATATTGTTGTAATTTATTTATTTAGCATGGCAGGGGCATGACAAACGGCTACTTTATGGCTGCTTGTGCCGTGGCCCTCTCCAATTCCTTTTCATCTAGTGCTGCAAGAAAGCTACCATCTCTTGTTTCACCTCTTCTGGTGGTACTTCACATGGCTTGGCATTGTGATTAGGAATGCTTTCAAGATGGTATTTGAGGCAATTGATGCCTCCACCAAACTTTTTCTTGCACTAGGTACGCCACTACTGGTCCAATACTGCCATGTTTCCAAGTGTGGTCATGTCTTTCAAGGGCTCTTTTTGCAATGCGATGACTTTCATTTGCTCAGTTCAAATCAGTTATAGAGCTGGATACCATTGTTATTATATATGAACCTATAATATCAGTAAGAAAAAATAGTGATTAAAAAAATATAGCTGTTTCATCATGAATTTCTTAAAAAAGTAATGTAAAATTTTAAATGCTTTTAAAAATTTTAATTGTAATACGGTAAATGGTAATTGAACTAACTGATTTGATAAAAATATGATAATGTTATTGCTTAACCCTAAAGCATAAACCCTAAAGTAAAAAACAGAATTTTTTTTTTGAAAATAATGATTCGAATCATTGTAAGTCATTTAAATTTTCGTCAATCCACAAATTTGGGCAAATCAAATCAATTCAATAAACTATGTACGTTTGACATGCTAAAAATAAATATTAAAAATTAATTACAAATTTAAACACCTAGAAAAAAGAAAAAGTGGAGTTAACTTGATGCAGATCCAAAATTTGAGAAATTTCTTCTTCAAATCCCCTTCAATATCTTTCTAATTAGCTCTAGAATCTTGCTTGCTACCATGTTTGTTGAGGAGGGGCAAATGAAAGGTTTTAATGGCCCAAAACCTCATTTGTTGTGTTTTTTCCTTGCCTCACTCTTGTGGAACTTGCATTTTCCCCCTGTGCAGACTGCAGCAAGTTTTCAGCTTAGACTTGCTGAGTTTTGGCAATTAGTCATCAAAAAACTTGGTGAGTGAAAGTAAACCTTGAAAAAACTGGTGCCAAAAAAGGGTATAAGTACTCGAGGACTCATTGAGTACTTCATGAGTACTCGTTAAGTATGTATAACTATGCTTATAAGCACAATTTTAATTATAATTTTTCAAGGATGTTATTTATAAGTCATGTTTCTTTATAGTTATAAATTATAATCTATCATTGTTTATTGTTTATTGTTTTAGACATAGTTATTAATAGTTTAAGCGTGTTGAAAAAGGGTTCAAATTTATAATTTACAATGGCATGGTATATAATAAATAAGAATTAGTTAGTAAAATTTATATCTTTTGGGTAACCAATAGAATCATAGTTAGCTATCATTATTAAATTACATAAATTGTTAGTGGACCATAGGCATTTATTGACACTGATGTTAATGGGTAGGTTATGTAATTAGTAGTTGCTAGTTAGGGCATGATATCTGATTCTTGTTGGTACATTATAGCTTGGGAGAACTCAATGTTATAAGACTCAGATTTGGCTTAGACTTGAGCTAATTTTGACTTGGACCCATTGCTCAAACTGAGCTAAGAATTGGCAAATTGAGAAAACTGTAAAATATAGATGTCAAATTGAAAAAATTATGAAATATAGAGATTCTTCAGGGTTTAAAACTTTTATCATGTAACCTTTAATAAATCAACTTTAAAGACAATTAACTAATTGAATAGAAGCTACTTTGCATACATACAAAAGTATAAAGTGAATTTTAATTGAAAAACAACATTTTTAAATGTATATATTCTCTAGTGTCTAAGGTGTACAAAACTCATGGATATGATATCCATGGTATCATAAACAAAAATTACAATTCTGAGTCATGAACTATAGTAGAAAGGAGCTTGTATTGTTATGGTAAATCGATGTTATATTAATCAGAGGAGACAAAAGCTCCTTAAATAGATTTAAAATAATGTAATGTTTCTTCAATGGGTATCTTAGTTGTCTTAGTTAAGCTTAGGAAGTTTCCTTTTCTGTCTTTAGTTCACGATTGTTTCATTTAGAAACATTGTCTTTGTAAATCTATTTAAGGAGCTTTCGTCTCCTCTGTTTAATATAACATCGATTTACCATAACATGGTATCAGAGCCAATCGATGAGATTTCATAAAATTTGGCAAATTTTTTAAATAAAATTCGTAGCCTCTTCTAATCTGGAATTATTTTTAGAAATTTGTTTTTTGATTTTTTATAAAAATCATTAGAGGTTTTTTTGAAATCATTGTAGAATTCAAGAGTTTTGTTTTATATCAAAATCGCGTTTGTTTGTAGCAGTGCAAGAACCAAGGGTTCCTCAATATTTTCTTTTCTGGTTCGTCCGACCATTGTACTAAGGTTTACAACCCTTGTTTTCTTCTGTCTGGGTGTCGTTAGTTTCTGTTCGACATATTTAAGCTTTCATTTTTCCCTTTCAATGGTTTTCTCCTGCGCGATGTTTTGTGCCAAGTGTTGTTTGTGTTTTGTTTTTTAAGGGCAGTGCAATCTAGTCCTGTTTAGCTCCCGACAGTTCCATTCTCCTTTTGTGGTCGCATTTGTGTGTGCAACTTGTGTTTTTGGACGTGATTTCACTATTTTTTGCGACGGCTTTGCGCATGAACGCATGCTTTACAACCTTTGTTTTTTTGTTCCTATGCCTTGTTCGTGGTTTTTCTTTTTGTGAGTTTTGTGGGTTTTCTAAGAAATTGCGATGGAGCCATGTTCTAGATTTTGCTCAATTTTTACAAAAAAATCGAGGTTTCTGTAGTTCTTTGTTGTGTGCAACCTAGAGCTCATTGGTTTTCATGATTTTTTAACTTAAAAAATCTTGGGTGGTTTTTTATAATTTTTCCCTTAAAATTTGGGAGGGTTTTATAATTTTTGTCCATAAAAAAATTATATTTGGGTTTTAATAATTTCTCTTTAAAATTTTTGTTGGGTTTTACCCTTTTTCCTCAAAAACAAAGTTTTGCATCTTGATTCATGTCTGGATTTTGTGTTTTGGTTTTGATCAAATTTTCTCCTCAAAAATCGTGTCATGATTGGTGTTGCCGGTCAGAGGGATTTTCTTATTTTATTCTAAAAAAAATCATTGGAGGGTTTGACGATTTTTATACACAAAAATTGTGGTTTCTTGCAGTCTGTTTTGGGTTGTAGTGCTCATTTGCAAAAGGTTTTTGTGATTTTTCTTCAGATTCGCGGTTTTGGTTTATCTCAGTGTCTTTGGCTACAAGGAGTTTCCCAACATTAGGTTGTCAAATTTTGGTTATCTTGGTCATTTCCAAAATTTTTGCAGAATCAGGGAGGGTTTCAGCAGCAGGCTCATTTTGTAGAGCATTCTGACGGGAAGGGGGCAGCCCTCTATGCATTTGTGACCAAAAGACTTGTAGATTGACTTTTGTAGGGTTGTTAGAATGATGACCGTTAAGGGAGGGTATTAAAATAATGTAAAGTTTCTTTAATGGTCATCTTAGTTGATCTTAGTTGTCTTAGTTAGCATAGGAAGTTTCTTCTGTCTACAGTTCAGTATTGTTTCATTTAGAAACATCGTCTTTGTAAATCTATTTAAGGAGCTTTCAGCTCCTCTGTTTAATATAACATGTATCACTCAACCAAATGTTACTAGCTTTATGTGGATTCATGCATTTGTATCTCATAGAAGTCTACAAATGCTGCTACAACCTTAGGAGCATTACTAGGATAGGGTTTGACTTATGAAACTAGAAGTATTAATGACATTTAATTTCCAGGAATTTCATCGGGAAATGGTCAAAAGAGCATGACCCAAAATGATTGTTTTTTTTGGTTTTTTAAAACTAGCTCAAAGATTTGGGGATAGCGCCCTCTATTGGGGTT
The DNA here is from genome assembly GCA_018584345.1 of Thuja plicata. Classification (NCBI taxonomy): domain Eukaryota; kingdom Viridiplantae; phylum Streptophyta; class Pinopsida; order Cupressales; family Cupressaceae; genus Thuja; species Thuja plicata. The sequence goes on from MU223668.1 coordinate 1,061,895, forward strand.
GAGGGGTAGTGCCCCTCACTAGGTCTGCCACCAAGTACAAATTAAAGCCTTTGAGACCACACAGATCTTCATGGCACTGCCATTTTTCATAATTTTATTCTTTTAACTTTTCCAAAAGTCCTCCAATCCCTTAACAAAACACTTGACGTTCATATTTTACAGTTAATCATTTTCAATTTTTTATTCTTTTTTTTTTCTTCTTGATTTCCATATAACTGGCCAAGTCTACCATACGGGCTTGTTGAGTCCAGTGAGTTTGACCAGACTCACCAGGTTCTTGAGTCAAAAGAGTCCCTAGGCCTCGGTTTGGTCAACTCAGCTCTAGACTCACCGAGTTTGGGCGAGTCCCAGCTAGTCACTATAACTCTCAAACCCTCCAGCAAGTCACTATAACTCCTAAACCCTCAAATCTGTGGTTTTCATACTAAAATATACATAAGTGATTGATGATTTGAATCTTAGAAAATATAACCTCATTTCTTGAAATATCTTTTTATCATAAACTAGTTATTTGACTTCCATTTCAATAACATGTACAAACAAAGATAAATTTTATGATAATGGTATATGTTTTACAACAATATGGATAAACTGCAAAGTTGCATGGACACGGATATGGATACAGATACATATAGGCATCAGATATGTATACGGCCATTTTTTAAGACCCCCAATATGGACAAGGTTGGATACAACATTCATAAAAAACACATACATATTTAACACAATTGCCAATTTTCTTAGTTATTACAGGAGATTTCCATTACTTCAAGGCGATATAGACACATAAATGGTACATAAATAATTACTTGACACCATGTTTCCTTTACAAAATGAAGGCCATTTCGAGGTTGAGGCAAGAGTGCTACTATGCACCTGCCATTTTGCAGGTGAAGGGATAGTGGAGAACCTTCTTTCCATGTGAGAGTAAATAAAGACACCAAAATATATAAGATCAAAGACAACGACATCCTCTAAGATTTCAAATTTTCAAATATACAAAATAGGATTTTGGAAAAAATGCATAGTGAAAGAAGACTAAAAGAAGTAAATTAAGATGATTACATTAACTTTCAATCAGAAATCTTGCCCATAATAACACATACAATACCAATCGCTGGAAACTATCCACTAAATGGTGCACCTGGTATTTTATTTTAAAATAGGCAATAAACAACTAGCAAAACTTTATAACTGCAATAGATTTTTACTTTTTTAAAGATTTTTAAGAAAGCTGATTTCTCTATTTTTTCATTGAATGTTAGTTGCAGCAGGTTGAGCAAGATCACATAATTGAAGTATCTGAGACTGTACGGAATGTTCCCTCTGAAGGCGAGTTCTTTTTAAAACACGTATCCCTTTGATCCACATGGCATGAAATGAAAACGTAGTGTACAGCTGTTTGATATGATTGAATTTGTTGGGGTGGAGCAAAATAGACCTTTTTGCATTTCAGCTATGTAATGTTCTCTAATCATGTATTGCAGATCAGACCGATTCCCATGCTTCAGACTCTCTGAGCAATTCTGATGAAAAAAATGGCCAACATCTCACGAGGGCACAAAGAAAGAGAATAAGGAAAAGGAAGATGAAAGCGGCTTCCTCAAGATCAAATAAATTTGTTGGACCTTTGCTTCCAGACAACCACATTCGGGAGAACTTCACCTCTGAAACTACTACATGGCTTGATGCAGAATGTTCTGGTTCCAAATCAGAGACAGAAAATACAATAATAGATGCTGTTATATCCCGTGATCTTCCTGTTGGAATAGGTAGGATGATTCAAACAAAGTTTGCATGTTCATTTGTATTTACATTTTGTTTACTTCCGTGCTCAAATTGGGTGTCTTTATTTCAGCCTTACAATAAACAACATCAACAAGTCTCCTACTTAACTCAATGAATTTTTTTAATGTTTCAAATATTGAAATCAAGACTCGGGTTCATCTACATGTCATGGGAAATTGAAGCAAAGAAGACTTGCTAAAAAATTGAAGCAAGAAAATGCTAAATCAGCTCAAAGGTTAGCCATTTTATTCCACATAGAAACGAAACATGGATATCTTCTACCTGAACTGGCAAGCTGAATGCTAAAGTTTTGAATAGTATGTTTCTTAGGTTAATTGATAATTTGTGGAGTAGGTCGTAGACAATCATTTCATTTAATTTGGCATCTCAAGTAATTTGCTTTGTTGTTTAGAGGAACAGTTTGATCAACCTCCTGTGAGTTGATTGCATGTGACTTTTTATTTTACAGGGAAAACTTGAGCAAAGTTTTTGTGGCAGAATCCTGTGAAACTGGATATATTCTCAAACACCTATGATATGTACTACTATCATTTTCACATCAAAGCCTGTGTCAATTTATCCGCTGAAATAGGTTTGACGGGTTTCTATCATGACGGTTGATGACTAACAATTCCTGGACCACGGATCAAGAATGCACAGATCTGGTGAGTGATTTAATACCTATTCAAAATTACTTGAACCCATGATAAGACTCAAAGGGATGTGTGGCAATTCGAACTTCTGGTTCATTGTCATTAATGAAATGAAATATTTTTCCTTCTATTTTCAGGTTCGAAATGTGTGTACTCCCTTTGGTTGGCCTTGACTGCAGAAAACGTGCATTCTAGAAATGCATTGTAAAAAACGATTATTCCTGACTTTGCTGGAGACTGTATCAAAGAATTCATCTATTATCGTTTGCTATTTAAGGATAACTTAGTAGGCAAAATATAAGACTGCATTGGCTAATGATAAGATAATAGCGGAACGAAAACATCTTGAAACCAAGAGATGGCTGTTTTGTTTCAATTTTACCACCCACCTAAAAGAATGAAAATGCCAATCAGGTGATTTTTGAAAAATGGTTGGCTAGATTAGTATGGCTGTATTACTTGTGAAAGTTTTTCTTTCGCTTGCACTTCGTATATTTTATTGGGGAAAATGGAATAATAGATGTAAATAGCAAATGGCTAGCCGATAATAGATATTGTTACTGTCTTTACAGTATGGTGTGGGAAAGCGATTCACTATCTGAAACAAGAATTCGTTTGTGTACTATACATGGCTTTCTAAATTTAAGGTTGCTGAATTGCACCATGAACGTGTTGCAAGTTGCCATTAGCAGCCACTTAGCTTCTCAGATTTGGTGGAATTGAAATTTTTTCTTGGCTCCTTATCACAAACTTGGGGTGGTTTGCATAGTAAAATTTATTTAAATTTATAAAGTAATCTCAAGTGAATATGCACTCAAAATTGACGTAGCATTTACTAATTTATTTATACTGGTAAGGGAAGCTCATGTTTGGTTGGGATGTTCTGAAACCCTGTGATTTCTGGGCTTTTCCTATTGCTTAAGTAGGTTTTAGTCTGAGTGCTGCATGTGGATTGGGATTGACCCAAGAAAGGGAAATGGTATGGAACAAGTGTATAGAAGTGTGGGTTAAGATAAGCACAACAAATGTATGGGGATAGATGCAAATATAGATGTTGTAAGAGTGAATGTATGGAAGTATGTGAATGGGAATCGACAAAGGATTTGGGAAAGAGCCAAACCACAAGGGTGTGACACTAGTTATTATGTAATTGTATTGACACATTTCATGAAAATGGATCTAACACCAAATGTGATTGCCACGTGTAAGCAAATTTTGCCATTTTATTTTTCCCTCAGTGAGGATGTTTTAAAAGTATTTGGCATTCTTGGTCGTGCATGCAAATTTAATATTTAAACATATAAGGAGATCCATCTGATTGCTCTCTGGTTCTTTTCATGGTCCAAAGTCGAACACTACAACGGAAGTTGGAAAACATAGAAAAAAACGCAGTGCATAACTTCTATCACATAGTAGGCACAAATGATAAGTTTGCTTTAAATGTCTTGAAAAAATGTGGAAGGAAGGAAAAAAAAGGTGTTAGAAAATTTTGCCTATGTGGAAAGCGATCCTGAATAATGTATGGTATTGGTAAATATTCACCCAATTATAGTGATGAGTCTATATCTAATGTATTCTATTGGTGGCAATCTCAATTAGGAATGTTGGTTATATCTAACATATCTATCTATACATTAAATTTTTATCTATCTATCATATTCCACCCGTTCAATTGGTTGTGTGCGTGTGCAAGGAATTCAAGCAGGGAAAAACATTGGATGAAATTTATTGTAACCTAAGGAAATTTATGCATGTTATAAGTCTCTTAATTTCATTAATAAATGTCATAGATAAATTATGTAACAAGTAAGGCATTCGTGATAAATGTGAAAAGCATATAGATTGAAGATGATCATCAAAGTATATATACAAATTTGCCCCTAGTATAGGCAAATAAAAAAGGTATGGTGAATTAAGCACAAAATGGCATGTAAATATGAAGATAGCCCTTGAAATGTGATAAGAAAATGGAAGTATAATAAAGTCCAATGTAAAAAGATAGCCCTTGAAATGTGATAAGAAAATGGAAGTATAATAGAGCATGGACTGTTAATGTTTGTAGCTCCAGGAGATATCTTGCATACCTACGAGTGTATGATCTTATTAGAGATGTTTATTTCTCAGCTGTCATATCTCATTTATTTCCAGCATTTGGTCTTTCATATGTTCTTTGGATGAAAGGAATCGAATAGTCGATTCGATTCATTTATTATATAATGGAGATTTTGCATGTTTCGACACAATCATGGTTATCGAAGAGCCACATGGTGCGTGCTTGTTGTGCCATATGACACTTGTATAGTCATCGCCTTGGGTAACGACATGGTCTTCTTACGTTGGCAGTTCATCGTGGTGCGTCTATCATTCGGTTATGATAAAATATTGAGGCGTCAGCTCACACGACACTTCTTGCATTCCAATTCTTTGGTCACATATATTCATGCATCATCTGTTAATCAAAAGGTTTAGTGCAAGGGATCAAGTCAAGGCTTAGTGATTGGTTCTAAATGAACCCATCAGGGATCAAGTCTTGGTGAGTGCAAGGCTCCGACATCATAAGGGACGAGGTCGGGATCGTGCCCTGGGCGGATTTGGTGGAATTGATACCCCTCAGTCCTTGACTCTTAGCTGAAGAGGCATTTGGAATTCAGAGTGACTCATGGTGTGTAACAATCTTCCATCACATTTGTCATTCATGGCTCTGATCTCTTGGTATCGTGCATTGAAGACATGGTCTCTTGGTAATTGTCGTCAGAGTATTCAACATGTTAGTCGGAGATGAAACATTATTTATTCTTGTCTTATGGAATTTGGAGTAATATAGATTATGCTAGAGTTATGTGTTTCTAATGATCTTGTGTGTGGTCATTCATCAGGCATGAAAATCATCATTTGTTGTGCATGATCTAGCTTATTGTTGTAGCGATTATTTTGAGACTAGTATTTTTCATTTGGGTTGTAGCTGTAGGATTGTATGGAGACTACAATGTTGATGAGTTCATTGTTTTGTAAAGGGAGTTTTGTTAATTCTTTAGTCATATGAAAGATCTAGAGTTTGTGAGTTGTAGACTTGGATTCGGTTATTATTTTTCAATAAAGAACTTTTGGTGTGGTTGAGTTTTTCCCTCGAGTTGGAGGGTTTTCCCAGTATAAATTTCTAGTGTTGTCTCGATCTTGTGTTTTTAAAGTTCTCGCATTTTGCATCTATGCTTTTCTGGTTCTAAACATTAGCATGGACAAAAGCATAGTGCCCTTTAGTGTAATAAGGTAGTTAAAAGAAGCATGATAGGACAATAAAGGTACACTATAGTAAGGGAAAGGCATGGTGTTCCCTAGTGTAATAAGGTAGCTCTATGAGAATGATAGGACAATGAAGGTACATGCGACAATATAAGGAATGACCATAAAATTTATCTAGGTATGAGTTAATTGTGTGGTAATGCTCATAAGCATATAACCAAATCTTGGTGGCGATCATAAGCATGGATTATAGAAACATAGGCGGGTTAGCATAAGAAGCATAAGGATGTATAAGGAACTATAAAAGTAGGAAATAGTAGGACTGATGATCAACTAGAGTGGGAAACATAGGTAATCATAAGAGTAAAGTTGGAAATGCAAGAGCTTGAAGATAGGCAAGAAAGATGTAAAGAAACACATGAGCTAATAAGTCAAGTAAGAAAGAAGGAAAAATGCTCCTTAAGAATGTGAAGGCAAACTTGAAACATGAAATAGAAGGTAAAATGAACATTTAAAACACAACAAACAAGGCATAGTCAAGGTGGCCAACATGCAAGGAAACAATCAAAAGACATTTTATTTTTATTTGAAATATAGGCATATAGATATAGAGCATATAATGACGTTCATGAATTATCAAACAAATGTAGAAGCATTACCATCATCTAATAGATTACATTCATCCCAATATATTTTATCTTAAAGTTTCTAGATCAATAATTTCATTTTCTTCATTACGACTTGCTTTTAACATGACATGTTTCTTCTTGGTGATATTTTCTTTTTGCACACATTGCCAATTGGTTGCAGTGGTTTTTTCTTAACCTATATTTGGTTCTTTGATGGTGGTGGTTTAGAAATGTTTGGCACTGGATGTGCCACAAAACTTTATTTTTGAAACCATGTTTTACGAGAAACTTTGGTTTTTGTATTACCTTTGTATTTTTATTTGCACCATTTCTTGGTGCACAATTGATTAGTTCCTCATGAGGGTATACAACAAAGCCTTTATGTGTGTTAACCTTAGGTTGTAACTTGAGGCTCTATAGATTTTACAAATTATTTATCCAACTCTTTTGAATTCTTTGTAACTCATCAGAGTGTATCTTTATTAAGTCATGTACAATATATATTCTCACGGGGCACATATTTTGGTGTATTTGCCATATGTATCCAATGAAAAGTGGCTTGCAGTTGACATTGACTAGTAGTGAGCTCTTTTTTATTTTGACGATCTTTCGTTCATGTATAAATTTGATGTTGATGCAAAACAAAAGAAAAATATTTAGATTATTTTATCCACGACGAACAAGTAATACACATTATATATAACTAGTCAGCACTTAGGACCTACTTTCATGTAGAATAAAGCATATCAATGTATTAATTAGCATTCCATTAGTTCTCTCTTTCATCGTAAAGGTGCTACCACTTGGTGGAAGGACGCTAATGATGATGATTTGACTGTCTTGGCTTCCAATTCTTCCTTTGATACTCTTCACAGACTGATGATGACTCTCCTCAAGCTCCTGCTGTTGATTTGAGCTCCTCAGATCTTGTGGATCCTACCCCACCTCTTGTTTTTAGTGTAGCGTCCTCTAGCCTTGTGGACCCTTCTTTGTTTGGTGTCAATTCTCTGCTTCAATCTTTGACTAACAATGTGTAGCCTTGTCAGCACTCTGGCCCTAGTGCTGATAGCCTTACAATAAGGGTTCCACCACTTACTCCTCCTTGTGATAGGGATTCTAGTGATAATATTACCTAGATGGTTGTCTGCCAACGTAAGAAAAATCATTCTTCAATTTCTCTTTCTCCTTCCCATGTTGTGGGTGAGTTGTCTACCCACTTTTATTGTGGGTTACTAGCTATTTTGCTAGAGTGTTGTTAATGGTTTGTTTTTAACCTTGTTGTAAGTGACCTTTTTGACTTGTCTATGTTAGAGCTAGCACCCTTGTTTTGTTGTTGTTTAATATAGAAAACATTCCATTAGTTATTAATGAAATTCTAGAATATGCAATGCTGTTGACGTCTAATTGTAACGTCAAATTTTGTAAAATCCTTTCAATTTCTTTTTACGTTTTTGCTCACTTTGGTGTTTATTTCCTTAGTGTTTTTGTGGGTTCATTTCAACCCTTACATTGACCTTTTTCCTTTCCATGGTGCTTAGGCCTTGCTTCTTGTAATTGCTTTTTAGTATATTTTTTGTGTTAACTCTATGTTATTTTAGTCTCTCATCATCTTTCAGCCCACATTATTTTGACACTAGTGCATCATAGAGATATTTGTGCATTGCATTAACATCCAATGCCATTTTTTGTTTGGTAGCCATTTCTAAGGATTTTTTCACTTGTCATCTTCCTAAATCAATGCAACTGACTTGTGATGATTCCAAACAACTTGTTAGCCTCTTCCTTTTGCTCTCTTTATTTTTCCTTTAAATGAATCTCATTTCATCTAGACAATCTCTTGGCTTTCACTTGGAACTCTTGCAATTTTAAGCTCTTGAAAACTCTTACAACTCTTTACAACTCTCTCAAGCTCTATAGCTTTCTTGAACTCTTACATCATTCTTTTTAGCTCTTTTTTCCCCTCTACATAGATTCCTCAAGCCTCTATGGATGTTATTATTCACGTTTCTTATTGTTACTATATTTTTCTTATTGTGTCATTAAGCACTTTGGTGTTCTCACATCCTTTTTCTTTCATTCTAATTACACTATTTTGCACATTCACGAATTTGACCATTCCTAAACACACTTGGGATACCAACATTCACACATTATCTATCTATCTATCTATCTATCTATTTATCTGTCTATCTTAGTTGTGGAGATAGAAATACCAAAGTAGGGATTTGACTAAGACAAATATCTAAACAACCACAAATCTGTATTTTCTTGTCCTTGCACATATCTTAAAAGCACTCAATCTTACAAGTTCACAAGTGCTTTCTTTCTTGTAAATCCATTCCTTCATTTAAATTATGCAAATCTTGTTATTTAGTTTATTTCTTTACATTTCCAATATCTAGTATTTGTTGGTTTGTTTCTTTTGGTTATACAAACTAGGCAAACGAGAAGGTTGGATTTTTTCATTTTTTTGAAAACTCTAATATAGTTTGTTCATATGGACACACTGACATCCTAAGTAGTGGCTTCATCTACTCAGCTCTAGATTTCTCTTTTTGTTGTCTTTTTTACATTATGTAATTTAGTCTTATAAATTATTATTTTATTTTCCAAACAATAGTTGTTTATCAATTTTTTCTATTATTGTAGTTAAATAAAACCTTTCAATGTATATTGGTTTTAGGATTGTAGATTTAATTTGTTGGACAATAGCAAACAAGCCCCAATCCTAATTTGGAAGTAGGGAGAATTTTGGCTAATAGATCTTAGCTAAATTATAAATATTCCTCTTTAAAATTAATAATACAATTCCTATTCAGTACATATATTATATTGGCTTCTTGGAGCAACAAAAAATTGACTAGGCAACGAAAATTTAAAATTTCCATGTATGCTTAATTGACTATAATAATTTTCTTGTGGGGTCTTCCCATCAAAAGATGCAATCAGTGGAGGAGGACAAGAAGAAGTTGACTTAGAGTTAATTGTACCCACAAAAGTATGCAAATATGATGCGTTGCGAGATTCAACATGATAATAATCCATAATATCATTGGCCTAATGTATATCATTCATACTAATAGTATCTTGTCTCAATGTTGTTGGTATGAGTGAGAAATGGGTTAGTATAAATTTCACAATGCCTATTTGCAAGTGTAATCAAAGGATTTTCTTCATTATTGAGACCTTCAACATGGACAATATAGTTATTAATAAGATCTTATAGTTTATGTTTGAATTAAAACAAATACGAGGAAAAGTAATAAGATTCTTGCAATTTTACAAATTTATAACATTTTGTTTATAAGAAGGAAAATTGAAAGCAACAAAAACTTGGTTACCGTCTTCCTTTTAATCATTACTCTTTGGAAAAAAATCTTGAAAATTTTGGAAGGTTAAGAAGATTGGAATGATGGACAATATTTGTATACATTTCTAGCTAACAAGTTGGATTCAACCATTTTCAAATGTATACAAATATTTATAGAAAAATGTAAAACTATTGGCATACACAATATCAACCATTGTCTTAAGTAGTCCCTTAACAAAGACATTTTGCAACTCAAAATCATGTAAGATAGTAGGACTAAAATCTTATGAAAAAATCATTAGTCTACTCATTTGGTTCTTGGACAAAGTCAAATAAATTTTAAATACTAACTCTAAGGTCCAACTTGACTTTGAATTATTTCAAAAATACCGTCATCAAATTATTAAATATATATTAATGTATAGAGGTAGAGAGAAAAACCATTCTATAGCATTATCATTCAAATCTTTGGAAATCATTATATTGACAATCTATTTGTTGGTTAAATTAATAAAAAGTACTATATCCTCATGTAACAAATGAAAACATGTTGTAGTAAATGATATTAAGGTCACCGTTTCAGTTATACATCTCAAAATGTGGTAGCTTTTAAACCTATAGATAGAGGATGTGCTTCATTCTCAAATGCCAATTACGTATGTCTAGCAGTCTTAAATTCATGATTGTCTTATCCATTAGGCCTTGCTTCCACTTGATCCATCTTTCACATTAGGACATTTGAGGTAGGGCATGAAGAGTGACAATGCAATGTTGAGGGCCACTAGGATGAGTACGAGTATGAGTATGATTATAATAAGGAGTGGAGGATAAAATAAATTGGGATATAGGCATGAATGAATAAATATAGCAAGGTATATGCATTAGCATGGATGAAGGAATAGAATGAGAAATGAAATGGAAGAAGCAACCATGACACAAATGAGAGGTGTGGTGGAGATAATAGGTTTGGATAGTAGTGGATGAAATAGATGAGGAGGTATAAGATACCATGTTGATTTTGGGTATGATGAAAGGAGTGCAATTAGGAGGTAATCCTTAAAGAGGAATGAAGGTGGAGAAAGGATACAACATTATGTGATGGGACAATTTTGGAAGAGTGGTTAACACAATGTGATAAAATAATGGTGGAAGTAGGTATAGTAAAAAAGAGGTGAAGTGGACACATGAAACAAAAAGGTAGATGCAACAATCTTAGCTACAGAGCTTGTAAGACCTTGAATTCTTGGTGCTTATTGATAAACATGTTACGAATCATACGCCCTAGTTGTATAGGATACTTAATAGTAGCTAATAAAACCTACTATTTAATGAATGGATAATTATACTTCAATTTTTTGGTTGTAAGTAAATAAAACACCTACTATTTAATGCATGAACAATTAGACATTTTCACTTTTTTGGTTGGAAGTCCATAAAATATCCTACTATTTAGTGCATGAATGATTAGACTTCTTAAATTAAGCATTAAAGATTGAACGACTTCCCCATCACCAAATTAATATACAACTTGATCTCAATCCCATCATACAATAAAATTTTATCTATACCAAAAAAATTATAATTCAATTAATTAAACACAATTAATAAAAATAATAGTATATTCCTTACGTACATCATCCAATGAAATTTAAAATCTTATAAATAATATATACCAACCCCGCTCCCCTCTCTACCCACATACCTACATACATACATACATATGTATATGTACCTATACATATGTATACACCTACACATAATAAATTCTTCATAATCATTTACTTTCACCAACTTCAAAATAATATATACATTCTTTTGTACTCATTTATATTTATCTTTCTATACCTCATATAAATGGGCCAAACATTTCACATCAAACCACCACCAAATATCTTCACATTTATGGCACAAAACTCAATCCTCAAAATAGATCATTCCAAGTCAATAATTGAACAAATAAAAACTTATAAATGTTTGGAATCTATTCCTCATCCATTATGTGAAAGCTACAGCTTGAGTGCATTATTTGACTGATGTGAATGCCCAATCTATATGTGTATGATTTTAAGGTCCAAGTAACTGCATAAATAATAAAAAATGGTACATTATGCTTGCTTATATGCTCTTTTGTCATTTATCATTCATATCATTTGCCCAAGTGACGAATACCACTTTAACATGACTATAACAAGTTCCTAATTTTGGATATGACGTGTCTACAATTATGACTATTTTAAAGCTATATGTGCTTTGCATTATAGAGACATCTTTTTGCATTTTATTAAGTAAAACAAAGTATTACAGAAAACTGATAAAGATTTAAAGACCAGCATTACACATGGCAGCTGTTTAACAGTACAGAATTGATATTGAGTATGAAGTATAACAGTTCATTGTAGCTCTTATCATTCTTATCATGCTATCTATTTTGGAAATAGACAAAAATGTATATTTTTGGAGATAAGCTTTTGTTATCCTCAAAAGATCAGTGATTATAGTTAAGATTTTCTATAATAAAAAGATAACGAACAAGGGTATTTATATGGAAACTAGGTTAAAATTAGTAAAGAGGAGATATGTTCATAGTCTCTTGTGTGTGATATAAATAATTTTTGTAATTTGGTGTTGAAATTTGTTAATAAATTTATATTAGTATTAAAATATGATTTATGTTTTGTTTAAAATTGATAACGGTTTTGTTGTTTTGATTTTCTAATTTATGATTTTGAATTTTATGTAATTTTAATCTTGAAGTTTGTAGTCTTAAATTGTTTGTTCATATATTTGATTTGGGTGATATTTATAAACGATGAAAAGATTTTTATCAAGTGGAAAAATCTTTAATTTATCTTAATTATAGTTATATCGTATTATAATAATCCAATAATGATTAAACAAGATATAAAATATGCCAACTACGTAGAATACAAATGTCTATGTATCCACTCTTACTAGTGTATGTCTCATTCTTCAAGTGATTTTCACTCTACATTTTCACCAAACTCTTGATTCTTATGTCTATAATAAGGTGTGGAGATCTTACCTCTTGCTTGCTGATTTTTCACTATTAGGCATGGAAAACAATATGGATTTTTCTTGTTTACAAGCAATCCTTCTCCTCAAGAAAACTCATTTAGGATTGTACTTGTAAAATATTGTGATGTCACCTTTTCGAAATAGGATTTAATAATAAGTAATAATACATAAAAGTATAAAAATAAACTAATTAAAATTTAATTAACTTTAAGGAATGGTCAATAGATGTAAAATGAAGATTTGTGACTCCCTCAAACATTAGATATAAAAGCAAGAAGTGTTCATTTGAAAGGGGATATGGAGAGAAGAAGAAATAACATAACAAGTGAATCGAAGAAAAATTAATGGAAGAGGAAATAGATGAGAAGAAAATAGGTTGTCTCTTTCAAAGGGCATAAATTATGAAGGGTTATAGTCTTTTAAAGGGTGGTAATTGTGAAAGGTTGTGACTCTTTCAAAGGGAATAAATTTGAAGGGTTGTACTCTTTCAAAGGGTGGTAAGTATGAAAGGTTGTGACACTTTCAAAGAGCAAACATTATGAAGGGTTGTGTTCCATCAAAGGACAGTAATTATGAAAGGTTGTGACTTGAAAATGGCAAACATGATGAAGAGATGTAACTTCTCCCTCACATTGGAAGAAATAAATGAAGAAATTTTCATTTCAAGAAGACGTGTAGGGGAGATCACTTTGGAAAATAATTTATTATTCTCAAAAGGTAGCAATGAAGGGTGGTGACTCAATTCTTATGAATGGCGGTGACCCTTTCATGAAGGTACACAACCATTAACTATTCATGAAATTAAATAATAAATCAATTCACATAAATATGAAAATGAAAAGAAAACATCTTCAATATATATAAGTGACATATTATATCTCACATATAAAAGTGCCTAATCTAGAATATATAGTACTTGAATATAATGAACAAGATTACAACTTAGGATCTCATCCCATCTAGTCACAATAACTCAAGTAGTGATTTATGAAACATAATCAATGAAGTCTTCAGCAGGCACTAACCCCAACAATCATTCACAAATACAATAGACAAGAATGTGGTTCATGCACTTTTTTGCCCAACCACAAAGCTCACACTTCTCCAAAATTCTTTATACTCTTGGAAAGAGCACCTGACCAACATGAAATGCCTAACAACTTAGAAATGGTAAGCATTATGGAATTTGGTGCAATTTGATATATATATATATATATATATATATTTCATGTATGAACATGTTGTGTTCTACTATGAGGATATGATAGAGAAAAAATAATAATAACAAGTAAACATTCATCTATTTCAATGAAAACATACGTCTTTGGCCTAAGCACTTCAACCGTATACTAGCAGGTGGATCTTGAAAAGAAGATCTACTCTCTCTCTAATAACCCATATTCAATACCCATACCAAAAGATAAACCCAAATCACACATAGAAGAAAATAACTTCCCTTAACTAGGACAATTCAAAGCATAACATGCATATGCCAAATTGTAAAAATGATTTTATTATTTTCATGCAAAATAATAATCAACATGATACTTATTGCATTTTATTTCTATAACTATTTCATACAATACTAAAAGTATATGCACAATTATCTTCATGCAAAAATGACAACTACATGATACTTCATGCTTTTTAGTTTCTACTATATGTTATGCAATATTTAATGTAAGCACATATACTATCTAAAATTCATGTTTTCTAACTAATTTCTTTGATGTTTTTGTAGCTCAAAGCTATAGAATTTCAAGATAGTAGAATAATGTATGAAAATTTCCACACAGTAGACAAAGGTGTTGACTTGCTTCATAGGTTAAGTGATATAGAGACAATCTTAACTTTAGTAGGTCTTCTCCCCATGCTAGAGGAAATGAACCTTCTTGTGAAAAAAGCCCAACAAAGAGTTATGTATATTTAAGAATATGCTAAGCTATGTAAACTGACATGCATGACCCTCAATAATCTCTATCAATCTCAACCAACATTATTTGATGAAAATTTTGTTAGGTGGCAGACACTAACAAATTTGAACAATCCTAATATTTTTTTAGATCAATGCAAAGGGGGAGTTATGCGTGAGTGTGTGCTAATTTGAGATACCAATGTACTACATTTCCACGATCAAAGAATCAGGAAAGCACCCTAAGAAGCAAGAGGTAAGTGTTACAAGGGAAAATTTTAGCAAGATCATTGAGTCTGTAACTACTTTTGTGAAGCAAATCACATATTCTCTTTCCAAAGAGATTAGATATTGATTCCCTCGTGAGAATATACTTGAAGCCATGTCTATTGTGTTTCCTCAATATTGGCACCTCAACGATCTAGTTGATCATCGTGAGAAGCTAATGACTTTGATACAATAATTTTTCAAATATGTACAACTTAATGAACAAACTATGAATGAAATTTTAAATGAAACTATGCTTAGAGAGAAACCAACTCATTTTGCAATAGCTATGGGGGAACAATATAAAAAAAATGGAGAAACCCCACGAAGAGGGATTAGTATCAAATCTTTGAACAATTCTAGTTCATAGTGAAATTTTGCATGATTCAATATCGGAATTTTATAAACTTGTTGATTTATGTCAAAACATGATATTGGGGTTGGTGGAGAATGAGAGAGTTCTCAGTGCTTTGGGGTTCCTAAAATCAAAGATAATAAACAAACTAGAGAAGAAATTGGAAAATTGCTTGAGGTCATATACATCTAGGTATGATGTGAAAAGTTTTCCTTATGACAGGGCATTAACAATCTCGAAGTCCAAATGTGAAAGACGAGGGTTGGAAAACACTTCAAACCAAAGTGGGACAATTGACAATGACAAAATGAATGACAATGACACATGTACTGGTAGCTTTGAGATGTAGTTAAGTGGAGGTGTGCAGAGTGAAGAAAACACAAACAAGAATCAAGGAAGCTCTCAATTTGATGATGAGGATGATGAGATGATTTGACAAGCTTAAGAGATTTAGCACTAGCAGTTACTAGGTATTTATTAAACTTGTTATTGTATTTCATCATTCATATTACAAAATCCTAAATGTGGTTCATGGTATTTTATGTTTCTTTTAATGACATTTAATATTGATATGTAATTGCATTTTTCAAATTTTTATTTATAGATAGAAAATAGCAAAATAACATAGCATATATAAAATTGGAGAATACGAAAATAAGAAACAACATAATATGTTTATTGATAGAGTAATGTTTATTTATACATGGTGAGATTTTCATTAATTCTTTCAAAATATAACCATATAATTCATTCAATGCACAACTTTCTATGATTCAGTATGCAAAAGTATATCTATTTCATCTAGGTCCCTAAGAGTCAATACAAAATTTTATAACCCTTTGCAAATGACCTTGAACTCACAAATAGAGGAAAGCAAAAAACCTAAAAGAGTTTGGTAATACAAACTATACATTACATAAATTATGAAATCATTGTGTTAGTTTTTAGAGGGTGCTCTACTCTCCATCTGACGGTAGTCCAATATGTTGTAACATATGGTAAGTGACCTGCAAATTTGTCAGCAATTCTTATTTGGAAGAGGAATTTGACTCGAATGTTTCATCCAATGTTGCATTCAAGGTTATTAATGGTTTGATGTAATCCAAAAATCTCACCTCACTTGTGTCCTTAGGAATTGGTCTAAATCATACTTCATTTTCTCCTTCGTCTTCTTTTTGAAAGCGTCATTTCCAATGTATTGATTCATTGTGTCAACACTCTTCGACAACCCAAGATCTATCAATTTCTATACCTTTCTATGCAGCTTCTTCACCTTTTTGTATCCTTATCCAGACATTCTCATGCTTCTTGTAGTTTCACACATTTTTGAATGATAGATGATGCCTTTACAGAGGCATCAATGTGGTTGTGAATTCCCTTGGATGCCAAATAGTTGTCACTAGCTTTGTAGACTATTTGCAAAAATTGTTATGCAATTTTCTCTCTTGAATAACCATTTATGTTCTGAGCGATGTATTCATTAAGCTTCCCATAATTTACTCTCAGAATTTCATTCAAGTCAAACTATCGACATAACTTGTCATTCCTCTGCATTATTTTCCCTGAATTTTTTGTTTTATATACCTCATTGTATGCTTCGTAGTTTTGTTCAATCTTCCATGGGAAGATTTAATTATATTTTTTGCCTTCTCCAACTCTTGTGTCATAATTTCACCACTTTTTCTTTCCTCTAATTTTTCTTCCCACTATTCTAATCTTTCCGTCTGATGGTCCAATTAGTTTTGCAAATTTTTTGTTGGGGAAACAACATTCTCCACCCTTTTGTATAATTTTACTTCAGAGGCTCTTTCCTTATCAAAATTTTTGATGCTTTTCGCCAATCTTTGCTTTAGTTCATTTCATTCTGCCTCCATCTATTTGGTCTTTGTAATTGCAGATGTAGATGCATAATTTTTTACTCTGTGTGTGTGTGTGTTGTTGCCGTTGCAGTGATGTGTAGACTACTTCATTGGTCTTTTTTGACACGTTAATTTTGTCCACATTTTTAACTTTGGAAAAATCCATTTGGATGGTGCTATCGTGAAATTAAGAGGGATCTATCTAACTTTATGGTAGATTTTTATTTTTATTTGGGGGCATACCAACCATGTACTCCATCATTTCTTTGTTTGGGTCATATATGAGAAATACCATGTTCGATGCAGGTTGTTCCTCTATAACTGCAGTAGTCGCAACCCTCTTCATTATCTTCTTATTTTCTTTATTCATGTTTTCTCTATCTATAAATTGATCAAGGAAAGTACTCTAATGAAAATATGGGTTTGTTGACATAATTGAATGTATGAATGGTGAAATAACACTTGTAGTGATGTAGGTGCCTCCAACTATGCTTGTGGTTGGAACTAATGCATTATGAGGATTAGCAATATGCATTCCTAATCATGTCCCATTGTCACTTACAACTGGAGTTTTTTTCTCTTTTGAGGGTTTTGTTCTGAAGCTGCAAACAATACCTTTGAAGTGGAAATTGATGGAGTTGGATTTGTACTCATCATTATTATCATAACCTTTTGCTTCTTCACATTGCCTTGATCACTAGGATCATGTATAGTATCTTCTCTTGTAAGAGATTTCTTGTTGTTGTGCTTGTTCACAATAACTAGTACTAGTACCCATACCATCCCTACAAGTGACAATAACACTTGATTCACCATCATGTTTTGGTTGTGATTGAATATGAGTGTCTGGATAGTCTAGATTTGAAGCTCTAACAAATTGAGGTACATGTATAACAATAATACCTTTTCCTATTGAGTCAAATCCAATGACTGGTTGTTCACTAAGTTTTCTTGGAAATTCTACCAACAGTGGTGTCCAAGGGCCTTGTCATTCATGCCCAAGACCACCACCTTCATAACCCATTTTTTTAGTATGGTTTCCCTTTAGTATATGTTTACTTCACAGACTCACTCAAAATGATTTTTTTGCAGTCTGCAGTAGTTGTTGGAGTGGGACCTGAGGGTATCTCCTCATCACCATGAATATCACTATCAATACATGCTTCAGTGAGATTATCTTTATTCCACAATTAGCTAAACTCAATATCCTTTGCGATTTCTTCAAATGATGCACTAGTCTTTGGTTCACCTAGATTCTTCCTCATAGTCCAAAAATTAGTGATTTTGTTTTGAGTCTAGTGTATGTCCACACAAGCTTTATATAGATATTATGGCATAGTTTTTTTAGTATATGGAACATCAACTCTTTTTAAAAAATTATCGGACCTCCTGATTTGGGTGCACTACTTTGTTGTTCTTTGTTGGTACAATGCCATAATTTGTGCTGACAATTGTTCTACAGAAATACTGTTGTCAGCAGGAGTTTCCTCCATCACTTTTTTGACCTCATCCCAAGAATCCATGTTTTTCAACTTTTATAGCAATGCTTTAGTTTCATGTTTCAAACTCTACTTGTAGAATTCTTATTCGCCACAAGCCTTGCTTGAATGACTTTGCATGAATCATACTACTAGTAACTATCAACATCAAAATTATTCTTTTCAAAGATTCATGTGCCACACTGAATGGTTTTCTCTCAAATATAAACCCTCCACATGAGAAAGGTAACAAAGGAAATATGGTCTTGTTTTGTTGACCATGAAAGATTTCATATGTACTCTCCATATTTCGTACATATTCCAATGTAAAAACCATCTCTGTCACATGTATTGGAAGTTTGTGGGGTTATAATCCTAATCGATAAAAGCTTAACCAATATATTCTTCCATGATGAACCAATCAACCAATTGTATTTGAGGTCCGAGTTGAATGCAATCTCTATAAGTCATAAAAAAACTAGGCATTGGAGTGTTTGCAATTGCATGATATATTGGTGCCAAAAAGAAGTCTACAAAATGGGTGTAGTTCCTTATTTTGTCATACATCCTTATCTTAGGGGTCCATTCATATACTGGAGCCATTGTTCTCTTCTCATCATTCTTATACGCTTGAATCTCAAGATTGTTGGTCTTGAGCGTTCCATGATATTTTGCTAAAAGAAGATGACACAAGTAGGTTTTGAACCTAAATGTCTTAGAGGAACCTTTGTTAATCATTACAAATTGTTTGTGCATGGATTGAGCAACGTGCTCAACAAAATTAAATATCTAATTGATCGAGTAACACAATGGATATTAAATATCATTTCAAGAAGGCTTGCACCCACATACCTATTATTTTCCAATCCGAGGCAAAATGTTAGCAAGGAAATAGTATCCTGAACCCATAGTAGAAAAATATCAATATTATAAGGAGGCTTATGATTCCGATTCATTGATTCTCTCATAACCCTCTGCAAGATTCTCTAGGCCAATGTGGATATTTGATTTTTCTGGTCCAAAACCTAAGTCCAACAAGCTTTTAAATTCTTCCTCGGTGATGGATAAAATTTCCTTTTGGGTATTTTTATTAACAATTGCTCTTCGATTTTCATCATAATTGTGGGCACAAACCATGACAATATTCGGGAAAGGGAAAACTTGAGGTAACATCATGTGTCCCAATTCAACATCCCATGATGCAATTTTATTTGTGTTTGGTCTTAACATTTTGTTATAAACATAATTTTGTGCCCTGCCACTTGCAGTTGTCACCTTATTCTCCAATGAAAATCTAATTTCTGTAGTTCACCTACCATGGATTATAGGAGAATAAATATCATGGTATTCATCTGTGAAACCTAGGGATTTAACCAGTTGGGAATAATTTTTATTTTATTTTTCTTTGCCTTTCGGTTTACCCATCGCTCGTAATGGTAACAAATGATGGTAGACAAGATAAAAAATGTAAACCCTCAACCCCTAATTCTACAATCTAAACTACGAGATTGAAAAATAAAAAAAGGTAGGATGTAGGTGTTCTCTATTTTACCCAGAAATTGAAATTGAAATGATGAATAGACACACTGACATTGACAGACTATATTGCATCTCTCAATCTCATTTTTGAATATCCCTAGTTAACTGGTTAGTCCAAAAACCAATCTCCCTTAATTTTAAAAGCCTCAAAGACTAAAGGGAAAAATTCATAGAATCTCATTATCCTGGGCATAGTCTCATAGTTTTAATAATTTTACTCCTTTTAAAGACTGACACATCACACGTGTTGCATTTTTTATTTTTTTTGAAGATTTTTTATGCTTCAGAACTTCGGATAGAAATAGAGCTTATGTCATTGATATGCTATCATCTAGTGATGATTCATGAATTAATTGATTATAGTTAATAAAGCATATAATTAAAATTTAAGTATAGTTAATTAAATATGCAACCAACAATGTTCAATGGCAAATCCATAGCATTGGCTATTTGTGGGTGCCATAGGGTATTTCATGTTAGTGTTTGGCCTTGTGGACGTTACTTGAAGCTTTCATTTGTTCAATCTGACACGTCACACTGACACATGTCTCTTTTCCAAAGGAAGTTTGTATAAATTTCTTATCCTTCATAACTTTGGCTTGGAATAGAGCTTACATCGTTGATCTACAATCATCCAGTGGTCATTAAATTGATTTAGATTATAGTTAATTAGATCACCAATGTCCAATGACAAATCTGTGCCACATGGGTATCAGTTGGATGGTGGGTCCCATAGGATATTTGGTTTCGTGGACCTTACGTAACTCAAACCTTTCATTCGTTCATTTTGACTTGTCATATTGAAATATGTCTCTTTTTCAAAGGAAGTTTCTAGAATTTTTTATCCTTTAGTAATTCAGCCTAAAATAGAGAATACGTCGTTGATCTGCGATCATCCAACGATCCTTAAATTGATTTAGATTATTCATTATATAGTGAAATTTGAATTAACTTATTTGTAAGTAATAAGTATAGCTAATTTAGTATACTAATTAAATCACAAATGTCCAATGACAAATCTATGCCATGTGGGCATCAGTTGGCAATGGACAATGGGTCCCATGGGTTGTTGCTTGTTTGGCCTCATGGACATTATGAAAATCAAACTTTTAAAATTTCATTCAACCACTTTGACATGTTACCCCGAAACATGTCTCTTTTATGAAGGAAGTTTGTAAAATTTGTCATCCTTGAGAACTTTGACCCAAAATAAATTTTACGCCCTTGATTTGCAATCATTCAACGATCAATAAATTGATTGTAGATAATTTCACGTGGGTATCAGTGGGATGGTGGATCCCATAGGCTATTTAGGGTTTAGAAAGTCTATGAAATTCTTTATTTTGGTACTACAATTGGTTGCTAGGTTGACAACGATATTCTGCGAAGCTAAGGTACTAAGTGACGACAACTATTAATGATAATAACAAATAAACATTTATTCCCTGATTGTTTTGACATGTAGTGTACTTTCATTGGGGCATAAGGTGGTACAAACTCCCCAAAAAGGGGCAAGATTGTATCACTCAAGGTAATTAAATTATTTATAATCACGATGAAAAATTGTATGATTCGTATCGCTCAAGGGTACTTGTAAGTGAAGTGTCGGCTACCAAATTGATCATTTGCCTATAAATTGGAGATTGAGGTAGCTCCAATTTCCAGTTCAAAAATGAAAGAGTGTTAGAAATGTTGAGTAATGATTTGGGAGAGATGAACATGCCTATACTGCTTGATGTTACGAAACCACAAGGAGCGTTTGTGGGGGAAGACACTGATAAGTGGTTAAGGGGTGTACTGGTGAATGACCACATGTACATTTTGCATGTAGTTAAGATAGTGTTGGGTTTGAATTTTTTATTGGCATATCATAGGCATAGGTTCAACTTGGATATTTCATCTTTTTTCCTGGTCATGGTCATATATACGAGTGTTTCCAAGGAATGGGCAAAAAATGTCACCTAGATGGTATTTGAGCATGCATATCTGAAAGAAAATAATGTTGTGCTTGATAATATGGATGATAATATCCTCATTCCCCTGCCATAGAAGTACTACATTTGGGGAGCTGAGGTGCAAAAACACCCAATTGTGCAAACAGGAAATGCAGAATTGCTACAGGCTCAATGGGGTGACCTAAAAAACATCAATTTTCTCTTGTATTTGGCCAAAATCAACGAACTCGAAGTGGATGATTGGAATTGGGACTATCTAACCACTGAAGGGTTTCTTGATGAAGATTAATTCGATGAAGCAGATGCAACCGAGATTATTAGGGAGTTGGAGCTAGGGAGCAGAGAGGAATGGATTTTTGAAGACCAACGGGAGGTGGAGGACATCACAAGAGGGGAATCCCATGCCAACTATGGAGAGGAATGCCTGGTCATCCTCAGTGCCAAGAAAGTCAGATTGGCTAGAATGTAGGTGGAGCGAGATGCTGCAAATGCAACACGACATTGACGGGCGTGGAATGCCTGACGAATGGGGCACTCTCTGGTCTATATTTTGTATTTTTGGGTTACTAGTAGTCCGATAGATGATTTCTCTCACCCATGTTTTGTATAACATAAACACAATCCAAATATAGGTCTAGACCTTCGTATAGACTATAGTACTCTGATTAATACTTAACATTATGATAGAAAGCTTCATGAATAAAACTTATTATTCTGTGAAGAAGGAATTTTAGGGGTTGTTTTATAACAAAGGTTTTGGAAATAGTCCTCTATTTGGAAAGCATGCATGAAATGGATGTAAGGATCCCAAACTACATTAATACAAAATAATAGATTTTATGTATTCATTGGTTATGTTATATGAAAATTCTTAATTACTCTGTGAAATTACTCTTTTTACCCTTTTAATTTTGGTTTGTAAAATGGTCTATTTTAATGAGTATGTAGTGTGACATAAACAAAATGAAGAAATAATATCATAAATAATATCATAAAGGAAAAAAGATTTGATTTTAAAATAACATAACAATTTCTATCTTTCATAAATAATGCAATGCATTTAGGAGAAACAATTGTAATCTCAATTTGTTACGTTGGATATTCACAAAAGCACACACAATTTTACTGCAAACCCTTTGTCCATTTCATTTAGGAATTGAAATCTGCTTAGTGCGACAAAGCATTTTAACAAAATTTGTCAAATTTTCATTAATATTTGACATATCTATGCATATTTAGATTGAAGAGCAACTGTAAGACGTATAGAATAATGAATTCCCACAGAATTATGATTACACTTCAAAATGGGAATGCCCCTAATTCTACCAAAAAATTACAATAATTCATTTGCACATCGAAAGCCAAAAGGTGGTATAGCAGTGGTAGGGTGCTTTTCATTTCAAAAAAGTAGGTCCACCTACAAAACAAAAAACCCTTCATTTCAAAAAAATAGGGTGCTCTCATTCCCTTCATTCTGAGTGGAATGATTTAGAGATGATAAGTTGTGCAAATTCCTCCATCCATTCATAGTCTCGCGTTTCATCAAGGAGAAACAATTTATAGAGGAAATCCCTCCTAATCACTGTCTATTTCCTATGTCACTCAAGTTGCTCTTCATTCAAGTTCATAATTGTATTGTCCTAAAAAGTAAGCACTTGATTAGTGTACATTTTAAGGACCATTTTGTGCTTATTTTAGTAATAGGATGTTATAAGGGCATTTAAATTCATATTTGGGTCCTCTTTCTTCTCTCTTTCAACTCTATCTTTCTGAAAATCAGGGTTGGCCCTTATTTCTAGGCGTGTTCCTCTATTTTTCCTCCAATCACTTACTTTATTTCATCACCTAAGCCCTATATCATTATCAGTGGTCATTTTTACCTTTTCGAGCCCCGAAACCAGTTGTGATTTAAATCCCCACATCTACACAGTCTTCGAAGCCCACATAATTAAAATTAGCCCTGATTAGTGGGTGCACAATGTTTACAACATTCTGCACCCATGTGTAGAACGTTGTCGGCATTCTGCACCCCCAAAAAGTGGTTCAAAATTCTAGAGGGGGTCCAATTCAGAGAATAAGCGGGTTCAGATTTGTGGTCAAAATTTTTTATAATATGGAAAAGAACAACTAAGAGGGGGGGGGGGGGGGGAATTAGTTNGGGGGGGGGTGAATTAGTTGTTACCAAAACCTCAATCCTCAAACCCTTAAACCAAAAAACCCTCAAACTTGTGTATCCTTAAATATGATCTAAATAAATGGAGTATAAAATATGCAAATGTATACAAATCATAAACACATCCACACAAGTTGACATAAGATTTTTATCATGGAAATCCTGTAAGGGGAAAACCACAGTGGGGTTGATTACCCACAATAAGAAAATACCTTGTTAGAAGTATAACCTTAATACAATGTATGGGGAATGCACATGCATTCAGGCTCACTTCCTAGAGCTCACTACTCAGATAAAAAGCCTCGGGCTACAACCCTGAGGAAGGCTCACTGCCTTACAATTTGATCACTACAATGATCCAAAAGAGTTTTTGAACTAGATAACAACATCTACCTTATGCCAAAGTTAGTTCCATTGAAGAACAATCAAGAACTCTTATCTAACTCTATTTGACTCCTTCATACGAGCAACTTATCATTCAAGAGATCTTCCTAACTGCTCTACAAGAAATCTCTAGCATTCGCAACCAATCTTCCTCTCTCGTGCCTAGTGATTTTTCCCCTAATTCATCATCTTATACCAAGAACTAGGTCGCTAACCCTAATTCACCATCTCTTCAAATCATCGCACCAAATCTTATGCTCAAGTTCATCTCTGACCATCAAATCATATCCACGGTCTACAACCACCACCTCGAGATCATAAATCTCCCAGATTTCATAGTTTAGCACTTGCACAACATGATTTACCAACTAAGTTGGCCAAGAACATGAATAATAATAATAAAATTATTATTGATCGAAAGATTCACCAATGTGATCCTTCCTTCTGATCCATGTGTATTGCCAACTCATCAAGCACATACTTCAAGAACATCCTATAGCATCATTAAAAATACTCAAACATTCAAATCTTCCACATCCATTGGATTGACCAACCCTTTACCACCAAACTTGAAGAGCACTATCAACAAGTAACTGATACAATAAGATTATGCCTTGCGAACCTCTGAAGTATAAATCCTCTAAGTTGAATACACCCGAGTATGTCTCCAACACACTCCTAGGTTTGCTTCATTAAATTATAACTCTAATGAGCACACCGAACCTCTTTTTGTCTTCCTGTTAACATAGTCTGTCACCCTATCTGCCAGTCACCTTCCTTAACTTGGTTACCTATCCAAATCATCATGAAACCTTATGTAACTTTGGGTGAACTGAGTAAACACCTTCATCATGCTTCCTCTATGTGTACAAATTCATCTATGCAATATCCACTTCTCAATGGACCTTTTACCATTTTGTTCCACTAGCTAACTTACAATAGTTAAGTTAGCTCATCAAGAAAATTACTCTTTCGATTAATTCCTCTGATCAACCCTTCAACTATGTAGACATCAATGCCATCTCAACCATCATCTATCTTTTCCAATATTCCAACAAGCTCGGGTAAGGCTAAACCCCCGAAACGTAGTGAGAAGTATATAAAGGGTCACTGCTTTTCCTTATTTTGGATCCATCTTGAAAACAATCCAATCTAGAAAGAAATCCATCCATCAAGAAATCAAAATGCGTTCAAGCAATCCCAACAATCAATCCAATTCAATCAAATTGAAGGTGATATCAAGTGCCATAAAGATTCAAGATTTATCAAAGTCCTAGCATCCATTCTTCCCTTCAAGAATCCAAGGTAGTTTTCTCCATGATCTAGCTTCTTTCTCCATTTTAGGTCAAGTAAAAGAGTTTTCATCAAGGGAGGAGCCATAACACTACCTATCTTCTTCTCTTCTTATAATTTCAACATTGGAAAGTTGCAACATCTACCACACATGGTTTTGTCTTTTAATGATTTTTTTCAGTTTTCATGTTGAGTCAAAGCTATTGCATAATCATATTTCATTACATTGAAAGAAGCATCCACATCGCGAAGGTATGAACTACTTTACTTATCAAATCTGATCACTACTCTATGTCTGCATATTTTACTTTTTCATATTTCTAGGTTGATTCCTAAATAGGGGTTGACGGAGGAAAATCCTTATATTCAACCTTCTCCCCCATTTTTCTATGTACAAGTACATGTCAGGAAGTTGTGTTTTTAGATCCAAACTCCGTAGACCCTGAGACTATTCTCTTCTAAATTTGAGGTGAAAATACTTAGTATAGAATGTTCTAAATGTTCTGCACCCAGGTACTGAATGTTTCACCCAGTCTATACCCTCATAAACAGGTTTAGATTTTTAGGATAAAAAGAAAGTAGGTTACATGTCCCAAATATGAAAGTACACGTGTTTTCAATATTTTGACTAAAAAACAACAATAGAACAACATCCTCTCCATTTCATTTCTAGGTGCACACATTTTATTCCCATCCTCTCTTTAACATTTCCATTTACAAATTTAAGTAAATTTAATTTATCTTCTATTAATTTCCAAGCAACAAAAAAAAGAGAAGCCCCTAAGACTCAAATTTAGTATTAGCATCACTCTATTTTTTCTCATGGCGTTGATCCGATTTGACTCGAGGAGGCTTCATATTCTAATGTACCTTGTGAAATTAGGGAGAGCTTGGATCCCATTAGGTGATATCCATTTTCTCTTGTACATTGTGGTGAACCCGATGCTTTCATGCTTTAAATTCTGATTGTGGTGTTAGAGCTCTTTCATTTGATTGTTGGATCTCATAGCATTTATAGAATTCACTAAAATAGATTGGTGTGTGATCACTTATGTTCTTACATTTCTCGGTAATTCTCTTTATCAATCACATAAAGTTAATCATACTTTGTTGCATTTGATGATGTTTGCATTCCTTCATGGTGTTTTAACATATGCTATAATAAGGAATTCAAATATTTTTCTTCCTTATAGGGTGTATGTCAAGACTTTTTATCAATGTTCTATGTGGTTTTCTCATCAAACTTTTAACAAAATACATGTAATATCTTGATCTCATAAAAATCTTTATTAAAAAAGTTAGATCTAAATATGAAATTGACATAAACCAACTCAATATTCCTCCCATAATGACTACTAGTCATGATGATGGTAATTTAGCTCCTAATGTTCCCATTTTAGTGAGGCCTAGATCTCCTCTTCCTCAACCCACCTTGATACATAGTCTTAAGGAAGAAAGTTTGTGCACTTCTTAACACGATCTTCAACAATCTTCTTTTTATCAAAATATCATACATAATCTTGATGTTAGGCATTTCCTTGATGATTTGTCTCCTAGAGTGGCATTAAGTAGAAATGAAGATTATGACAAATTATCTTCTTCCTCCCCACCTAAATATACTCCGAATAGTTATCAGAATCTTAACAAGAATCCTACTTCCCATCCTATTCCTCCTTACACCACACACTTTCATAAACCTTAAGATGAATCTCCCTCTCCATCTACATTAAAATCTAACTACAATATAGGCTATGACATTACCACTCAACAAGGCTATAGTGGAAGAGGTATTGGTATTAATGAGAAAGGTATAAAAGTTCCTATTGAACCTCCTACACAAGTCACAAGAAGTGGTCTATGTTTTATACCCGAAGCCAACCCCTGGCCTACTTCTTTGAAAAAAAATCCTCCTTGTTTAAGAACTCTTTTACCAACATTATTTGTTGTTACACCTCCTTTTGATGACCATTTGGCTTTGGCTCAAAGAATCTTTTGGAGAATCAAATATGATATTGTGCTTGAAAATATGGATGTGAATCTCCTCATTCCCCTCCCATAGAAGTACTACATTTGGGGAGCTGAGGTGAAAAAACACCCAATTGTGCAAACAGAAAATGCGGAGTTGCTACAGGCTTGGTGGGGTGACATAAACAAAAAAATCAATTTTCTCCTGTATTTGGCCAAAATCAAGGAACTTGAAGTAGATGATTGGCATTGGGACTATCTAACCAATGAAGGGTTTCTTGATGATTATGAATTCGATAAAGTGGATGCAGCCAAGATTGTTGGGGAGATGGAGCTGGGGAGAAGAGAGGAATGTATTTTTGAGGATTGACGGGAAGTAGAGGACATCACAAGAGGGGAAGCCCATGACAACCAACTATGGAGAGGATTTCCCGGTCATCCCCAATACCAAGAAAGTCAAGCTGGCCATAATGAAGGTAGAATAAGAGACTACGAATGCAGCAAGACACTGATGACCCCAAAATGCTTGAAGAATGAGGCACTCTATGGTCTAGATATAAGTCTAGACCTTGGTATTTGACTATAATAATGTTATTAATACTTAGCATTATGATAGACAACTTCATGGATAAAACTTCTTGTTTTGTGAAGAAAGAAGTTTAGGGGTTGTTTTATAATAGAGGTTTTGGGAATAATCTTCTGTTTGGAAAGCATGCATGAAACAAATGTAAGGATCCCATAATATATTAATAAAAAATAATATCTTTTATGTATTCGCTAGTTATGTTATCAAAAAATTCTTAATTACTCAGTGAAATTACTCTTTTCAGCCTTTTAATTTTGGTCTGTAAAATGGTTTATTTTAATGAGAGTGTAGTGGGACATAAACAAAATGAAGAAATAATGTCATAAATAATATAATAAAGGAAGAGAAAGATTTTATTTTAAAATTAACATAATAATTTCTATCTTTTATAAATAGTGCAATGCATATACGATTGTAATTTCAATTTGTTACGTTAGAGATTCACAAAATCACACACAATTTTACTACAAACCCTTCATCCTTTTCATTCACAAATTGAAATCTGCTAAGTGTGACAAAGCATTTTTTAGAAAATTTGAGAAATTTTCATTAATATTTGACATGTCTATGAATATTTACATTGAAGAGTAATTGTAAGACATATAGAATAATGTATTCCCACATTATTCTAATTACACTTCGAAGTGGGAATACCCCTAATTCTACCAAAAAGTTACAAATCTGATAATTGAAAGGAAAAGGGTGGTATAACATTGGTAGGGTGCTCTTCATTAAAAAAAAAGAAGGGCTACCTGTAAAACAAAAAACCCTTCATTTAAAAAAAATAGGGTGCTCTCATTCCCTTCATTCTAAGTGGAATGCTTTGGATATGATAAGTTTTGCAAATTCCCCCAACCATATACAGTCTCACATTTCATCAAGGAGAAACCATTTATGGAGGAAATCCCTCCCAATCACTGCCCATTTCCTATGGCCCTCTAGTTGCTCTTCATTCAAGTTCATAATAAATGGTTTTTGGGCCACATTTTGGCCTAGCTACGAGAGCTTGGGCATATCCCTTTGCCATGAGATCCCCACCCCTATTTCTGCCAGGGCAACAAATTAAATGTGATCCCCTAGAAATTCCTCTTTATAAACCTGCCTTAGTAGCAATAGTATCTCCACCTTGTCCCCTCTAAGGTCTAGAAGAGAGGCCAAGAATTGGGAGATAATGTCCGTATTCACTCGATATCTATCAATAGATACCATAAATTCATGGCCCAACACCATCCTCACAACCTTGTTTGTAAACATTCAAACCTTCCTACAAACTGATTTTAGAGTCTCATTTGTGATAGTGCCTAAAAAGGTTGTCTACGTCTCCTCAATTGTCAGCCAGATAGGACTATTCATCTTCAGATTCTATTGTGTACACCCAACTACGAGCCTACCACACTCTATCTACCCAAACTCAAAGAGAATTTACAAATAAAGATGAAATTTGAAAAATGCCTAAACCAAACTTTCAACCAAGCACTACACTTTGTCTACCCAAGGAGAATTGAAGAAGAAAAAAACCTAAATAATCTATAAATAGCCTAAAAATGCTGCCCAATCTGCTTACCACTAGTCAATAAACTCTCGGTCCCTATTAATTCCTTTTGTAACCCTATAAATTTCTTTTTCCTTTACAAAGGTCAAAGGAAGCGATGTATATACTATATTTCCAAATGTATTGCGTTAACTGTTTGATATATCTCTGTAAATCGTTTCCATAAATGGAAGAATGGAGTGTGCAAAATTGGGAATAACATCATTCAATTAGTACCAAATTGGACGCCATGTGTGGATGATTGCACTTGAGAATGTCAGTGAGAAGACATTTATTTAATATCCATTGCAACATCACAACATTATTAACCATCCTTGTAACCAATTTTAGTCGATGTTTAAGGTTACAACACGGAGTTAAGTATACATATTTGACATGTGTCTCCATTCCGCTAACTTTCTATAGAACTTCGTATCCTTCAGAATTTCAGCCTGAAATAAAATTTAAGCCATTGATCTTGGATCATCCGACGATTGTAAATAATAAATTTATAACGATGATGGTTATTAGGTATGTATTCATGTGGCCATGATTATCGATACGACCATCAAGAAAGTTGACAACAAATCAAGGTTTTATTCTCTTGAGATTTGATGTGACATTGCCTTGATTATTACATTAATTTCCATTTGACATTGGCCCATCATGACTAGTCACAATTCATGGCAAGTGACTATTAATAGAATGTGGATTGAAAAAAATTGTCAAAACAATATATATTTTTCCCATAATAATGAAAGATTAGCCAAAAAATTTCTACAATTTTTATACGATTGAAAACCCTTCGCCAATACAATTAAATATTTTTCATTTATAATTTTTTTTTCAATTCACTTAAGTATATTTTCCTTTAAAAGTAAAACATTCAGAAATACATTATTATTTTCCCCCACAATAATGACTGATTCGCCAAGAATTAATAGAATTTTCATATGGTTGAAAAAAAATCACCAATAGAAATTAATATTTTTTCTTTACAATTAAAAAATTCGCCAACAAAATTAATATTTTCCCCCCAAAATAATAAAAGATTCGCTAGGATTTTACACCTTTACCCAGTGGGGTTTCTTAAAGTTATCCCTCATTAAAACCTCCAATTTGGAGATAGGTAAAAGTTGGAAACGATAAGAAGTTGCCGTAAATTTGTACCAAAGTAGTGGCCTTAGGAGAAATTCTTTTTTATGGGTGTCCTTGCATTTCCCTTACCAACTTCATTGTAAATGCGTCGTCAACTCTCTTAAAATTTGAGTAGCTATTTTGCAATTGTAGGCTATGATAAAAGTCATAGATCTAAATATCTTACTCAAAATCTTCAACATAATCCAACCCAGGGCAATATTGTGTACATGTTAGGGTGTACAACAAATATGAGAACATGTAGAAAAACTTATTCAATGAGAACCAAGTAATCAGCTCATGCAAATGATCACTGATCAAATTGGCTGAATCCAAGTAATCAAACCCAACACAAATTACTTGAATGAACGAAAACATCCACTCATCCAGGTTTAGGGCATCTTCATCTCCTCTAAGACTATGTAGTAAAAAAACTATATCTACGATCTCCCCTTTAATAAAAGTCTTATATATGGTACAAGGTGATTTGGGTTGTCCCGTCCTTGTGGGTAAGAACCATTACCTAACAATTATATTCATGTACACTCTCTTTTTGTTATTAAACTTGCATTGTGATAATATGAAGTTCTAGTGAGCAAATTAACCCCTATTAGGTAGACAAAATAAGTTTTGAATAGTTGCTTAGTCGAGAGTGACTACAACTCAATCATCACGTGTTTTGATTGTCCTTGTGTTGGGATCCTATATATTGATGCATCCACTACTAAATCAAGACACTTTATAACTACCGAGAATCCCACAACTTCAATTAATCCACTTTCTACCAATCTTTGGGTGATAGGATGCATGTTAGGATGTTCTACCCTTCTCCAAAATTCATTTAATTCCACATAACTCAATTTTGTATCACCTATTTCAACAACCGTGCATTCTAGACCATTAAGATGATCATACCCAAAATGCTTGATTTCATGTTTGTTGTTTATGCTTTAGTAAATTGAGCTCATAGGAATTTTGCAATTGAAAGATCAAATATCACAGTTTAGGGCTGAAACTTACCAATTTCATTGGAATTGTTATCAGGAAGTCATTAAGATCAGGAATTCAAGCATTTAATGTCTATACTTTCCACCTTTTATACTCTGCTCGGTAATCTCACTCATGTCTTTTCAAAATATTTGAAAAGAGGGTTCCATTTGATTTGTTCGGCTCTGCTTCATGTTTTAGAACTATCTTTAAATTAATTACTCCATCTCCTTCTTCACTTGTTAGGAAATCTTCTTTATAAAATCTCGGTATGTGTAACATTTTCTTGAACTGACCATCGAGCTTGAATTATTTTATAAGAAGTTCCAAAACTTTCGTCGGGTTTGGAAAAAAACTTTTACAACTTTATTCTTTCTCCAACATTTGGCCTTTATCTTATGTTGGTTCCATCTTTGAGGTTGAGATCCAAGAAAGGTTCTTTGAAATCTTTGTTGGTCCTGAAATGTCTCTTTTTCCTTGGCTCCGACCTAGATTTTCTTTGGACCAATCTTCTTTATATGTCATGCTTCGAGTTTGTTTTTGGAACCAACATCTTGGACGCTTAGGGATTATGTAATTGAAAATCATGCAAACAAAACTTGGACAACTCTGCTCCGAAATGTGATGTCGCAGATCGACAAAGGAAATGGAACATGATTAAGACTAACAATACCCAACACTCGACATATACAAAAGAGTTGACTTTGTTCCAAAATAGTTGTTGGATCCCCTAGCGTGTTTTGAAATTTGACTTAAACTCTGACAACTTAACGAAGAGGCTCTAAAGACTTGGAAAATAACCCAAAATGATAATTTTTGAATTAGGTGGCCAAAACTTAGGCAACACATTCATGTTCAAATGTTCCCTTTCTTTGCTTCAAATTATAAAGTGGGCGTATGTTAAATATTATTGCATTACCTATTCAAACAAATTAATTATTTTTACCATAATTATCTACTCCCCCTTCAAATATATCTATTGACTATTCGTTGCACCCACAAGTGCACAATGCTAGTTATAACATTATAAGGACAGGTTATAAAAATCAAACTAGTGAAATTCGAGTAAAAATCTGTGGTAATATGAAAATTTTATTTTCATAAAACATATGTAAATAACCTCATACCAAGAATGTTTCACATGGCCCACCATAAGGTTCTTTCAACGAGAACATTTTTTAGACATATTTTCAATTATGTGAGCTATAGCAAAGGATATATCCAAACTAGCCACGTCATAGATAACCCCGCACTAACAACAAAAGCTGATAAGATTAGAGGTGAACAGAAGAAATTTTTTTAAAGTCTGAACATTGTTTAAGCGATCTCCTCTTGAATAATATTATTATAAAAGCAGTGGAAGAGCAGGATAATCTGTCTGTGTTCTTGTCTGTTAAAGCAGATTACATATAGACAATTTTTCTTTCGTTCTGCAGTGGGTTGATAAATGGTGAACAGAGGAGTATTTAGTTGTACATCGGTTCTGAAGAATCATGGATTATTATGCTTACTGAGGGAGAAGAGGTGATATTGAGGAGTTTTTCGCTAGGGTTCTGAGAGGAAATTTGCAGGTCTAATGGCTTCGGTGAATCCGTTCGATCTGTTAGGTGATGACGATAATGGCGACCTGACGGTGGTTTTGAATGCACCGGCTGTTGCGAAAGAAAAACAGGGGGCGAAGAAGGGGAGTGGTAATGCGCCGGTGCGGACGACAGCAGTGGCGCCTTCAAAATTGCCGTCAAAACCTCTACCTCCAGCTCAGGCCGGTATGTAATTGCAAATTCTTTTATTCTTTCAGAAAGAAATGTTAGTTTGATGAAAATATTTGCTTTCTTTTTCAAGGTTTTGAGTTGTTTCACTTGCTTTTCTTTTTTGGTGTTGTACCTATGCATGGGAATTTTCTCGTCAGCTGACGGAAAAAATGCATTCAGGGTTTTAGATTTTGCCTTAGGATGTTTATCTATTGCTTGGTTTATTCTTTTTAGTTAGGTACAAACTTCTGTCATTTGGCGCGTAAATTATGAAGTCAAGCTTTCGGGGTTTTTATGGTGCTTCATCTGCATTTTTTTGGCGTCATTTTACGGGAAATAATCTTCTAGGTTTTTAAATGGTTTTGCTGTCGGGTTTTGGGTTTTACTCTATCCAATAATGTAGGAAGTTGAATCCTATAATTATGTAATATATTATTGAATGAAAACAAGAGACTAGGAACATGTTATTATGTGTAGAAAATTTCATATATTGCTTTTATAAACTCTTTTCAAATCTCTGATAATTTCTCTACTGCTCGATTCTTTTTTGGTTGTTTTATTTGAAGGAAAATGTATGTCATTTGACGGGAAAATTTGTATTAGTATGAGATGTTTCTGGATCTTACCGTGTGAGTTTTTTCCATTGACAATTTGGATCAACCATTATCAGGAAACAAAAGCCAAGGGAAGACAAATGAAGTTTGAGTTTTGGCAAGGCTTAGGTAGATGCGGATTTTAATGCCAACTGTTTCTTCATTACCGTACACTCTTTTGTCTAATTGACTCATAAGTTTCTATTTTTGATGGAAAAAATGTAGACATGAGGTTATGCTTCTGTAGTATTTGTCTATGCTCTTGCCTGTAGGGTGTTTAGGTTTTGCTGCGTGATGATTTTCTCTTGCCTTAATTATTCTGCTTTTATTTGCCTTTAATATTCTATTTTGCAAGGTGTTGTCTTAGATTTCGTCGCTGTATGTTTTTTTTAATTTATGCCCGTTTTAAATTTCATGGTTGTATGCTTCTTAATAAATTTATGCCCTTCATGTTTAGTTCTATCTAAAGTCTTGTCACTTGACGGGAAGAATGCAGTTAGGGTTTTTTTTAAGCCATGTCAATGCTTGAAGGGCTATATGGGTGTTTCTTAATTGGTTTTATTTAATTTATGTTATTTGCATTTTAAATTTCTGTCATTTCATGGGAAAATTGTTTGTGTATTAGGGATTTGTTATTATGCTATAATGCTTGTTTGTTATGGATTTTGTTGCTGATTGTTTCTTTATTCACGCTGTTGTTAGGGTTCTAAGGTTTTGTAATTGATGCCCTTGCTTGTAGGATGTACATTTAGCTGCCCAGATTCTTCTCTGTTGCTTTTTGTTTAAAGTTTTCTTTGCATTTCATTTTTTGACATCTGACAGGAAAAGTGTCATTTGGGTTTTGTGGGTTCATCATTCATGAAAAAAATGCAGGAAGGTCTTTGGTTTTGTTATCCATGTCAATGCTTGTAGGCTTTCATATTTCATTACAGGGTATTTTTCTATTGCTCTGTTTGGTATCTGCATTGATCTTTGAGTTTTAAGTGATTTTGACTATAGAAATATGGTTTTGGGCTTGAGGGTTTTGTTATCTGTGCTGATGTTGATGTTGTTTTAGATATTACTTCGGGATGTTTCTTTATTGCTTTGCTTTTGTTAATTTAACTTGGAATTTTAAATTTTACATATTATTTGATGTAAAACATGCAGTTATAGCTTAGGTGTTCTCTAATCCTGTTTTTTTGGAAAGTTAAGTCTCATTGACCAATGTTTCTCTGTTAATTTACCTGTTTTCTTGTTTCATTTGCTTTAAAGCTTATCAGTTCTACCAGTTGACTGGGAAAGATCTGTTTGTTGGAATTTTCTCTATCATTTTGTTTTGATTAAGTACCTCAAAACTTCAACTTTTATGTTATTTGGCAGGAATTGTGGGAAGGACTTCAGTTTTTATTTTTTGTTTGCGTTTATCCTCATTGTTATCTGAAGTATCTTTTACTCCTGGTGAAAATTGCTAACTCTTGTTTGGTTTTATTTTTCATAACTGCTGTCTCATTATTGCTTTATATTTATTATGGACTTGGAACTTTCAAAATTTTTTCATTTGACATTATAAATGCAGTTAAGGTTTTTGCATTTTATAGATTCTGTCAATGCTTATAGTTGATACCACGTTGCTTTTTCCTTCCGCCTTAAAGGTTTTAGGCTGGTGTATTTGATTAGAAATTGCTCTTAGGGGATTGGGTTCTAGAGATATCAGCTGATGCCTGTTGGACTTAAGATTTCACTATTAGATGGTCCGCTATTGTGTTTTTTTTCTCCTCCAACTGCAAAGTCTATTGGTGACAATTATTGTGTAATGATCTAGATTTCACTATGTTTCTGTATAGCTTTTGTAATTATTTGTCTTAGAAATTTCAAATATTATGTTATTTGATTGGAAAATTTGCAATTAGGTTTTTGAGGCTATTCTAATTAGTGCTGTAGGATATTGGATTATACTATTTTTTAGATGTTACTTTTTAAAAAAAAATCATTTTGAAAATTTGAATTTGTGTCTATAGGTTTACCTTCTACAGAAATGCTTGTAGTGTGTCAGGTTTTGCTAATAATATTTTCTCTGTTGCTTCATATGTATTTGGAGTCTGGACTGAAGTATCTTAGTTTCCGTTGTTACTTTTAAGGTAATGTGACGTGCTTGAATTATGAACTACCCTTAACTTATAAAGTTTGTTTGTTTGTTTGTCAGTAAACTATGGGTGTTTACCATACCATGACAATTCGTGTAGGGTTTTATATTTCATTACTAACAAATTTCCTCTTGCATTGGACCGATTATTTATTCACTTAAAAAACCTTTTCTGGGATTTGGCAGGACAAAATCTGTTATGATATTAGGTATTTAGTAGGTCCCAATTCTTTTAGGGTTTCCCATCTGTATCGATGCATTTACTGTTTCAAATTGCATTCTCAGTAATTTACTTTTCATTATTTGGCTTGAACTTTTCCTGTGTTGTACAGACGATTGCTGTTGGAACTTTAGTTTTTTGATATCATTCCATTGTGACGAGAGTTTTGTGCCCTGCCTCTCTTATTATAAGGTTTATGGCTAGACAGGAATATGTATTGATTTGGAATTTCTGAATTACTGCTAGATGGTTTCTATTTTGATTTGTGATATCTAAATGTTGATGGAGTTGGTATTTTATTTATTCCTTGGGGTTATAAATCTAGTTTTTGTATGATGACAGTAAGAGAAGCAAGAGCATCACAAACTGAAGGGGGTAGGGGTCGAGGTGGCAGTGGACGAGGGGGCCGTGGATTCTCTGGAAACAGGGACCAGGAGTTTGGAAGAGGTCGTGGTGGGAACTATAATAGTGACCGGGGCTTTAACCGTGAAAGTTATGATGGTTATGGTGGCCGTGGTGGGTTCTATGAAAGAAATGCAGATTTTCCACCTGGTCGTCAAGAAGACGGGGAAGTTGCTTCTGCTGAGTGGGGAAGGGGTGGAGGTCGTGGCGGTGGCCGAGGAGGCCGTGGAGGCAGAGGGTTTGGTGGTGGCCGAGGGGTTGGTGGTGATGCTGGGGAAGAAGATAACCACAAGCGCATGCATGACCGAAGGAGTGGCACTGGTCGCGGGTATCTTTGCTTCCCTTACATATTGGAGTTTGTTAAATAATTCTTCTGTACTCCAATCTAACAAATTTGTATGCGATGAGATCACTTTTAATATTCGTTAGGCTACTCTAGGCTTTAGTGGGGTTTCTTTGTGTAAGTGATTGCTCCTTAGAGTCCAATTTTAAATTAAATTATTTAAGTCTGTTTCATCTACTTGTGCAGATCTGTAAAGGGAATGAGAAGTTGGTGCATGGGCCTTTTTTAATGACCTGTGAACTTTAGTTTTAGTAACTTATTTTGTGTTTTCTAAGTGTTAGCATTTGGTTATTAATGCAAATAATTATGGAATGTGGATAATTTCTCAGATATCCATATTGGTAATTGATGTAGAGTTAGTCCTTTATTATTTGAATATTGTTATGAATCATCTAGGTTGAATTGTGATCTACATCATTCAAACACAGGGCTTATATGATACATCTGTAGAACACAATTCTTGTACTGGGGGGGGGGGTGAATCAGTAGAAGAGTTATATATTTAAACTGATAAGCATAAAAACAGAAGTATGTGGAAAATCCAGAATGGCTGAAAAACCATGGTGAGAAATGCTGCTAGGATCTACTGTCCTAATCCAGCCTCTTGAAGAAATGATGCGTACAATGCTTAAGGGCACCAACCCTAAGGAATCACTGAACTCCTTTGCTTAAGAACACCAACTTAGCATCCTAGAGGCACCAACCATGAGGATGTTGCAATTCTCATTTTAACAAAACTTTCACTCACTTAAACTTCTCTCATTTGCAGAAGTACTTCGTCACATTCCTTTCATCTTGATATCTTCAAGACTCAAAACATCAGTCACTAACAAATGACATGTATATTTTTACTGACAGATTTTACAACCCTCACTTCATCGACTTCCACTCTCAACATTCATACATACTCACAAAACTTCTGTACTTTTATATCACCAATTCCTACACACTCTCTTTACATCAGTCCTCCATTATCCTTAAATACTTGGCTGCTATCGGTTAAGCAGTTAGCAGTTGATTCCAACTTTTATAACTGGTCAACAGTTATTATAACAGAACTATCAAACAAAATAATTATTCTGATAAAGCAGAACTATCAAACAAAACAATTATTCTGATAAACACCAACCTTCAGAAGTGACTGCCGTTTTGTATATGTTGCAATTAATGATAGACAGTTTGTTTCTAAACACAAGTGACGATATAAACAATAACACAATTTGAATTAACAGAATATAACTTCTGTAACTTGTACGCACAGGTAACAGTATCATAACTAAAACTGATATCTGATAAAAACAGAGAACCGCCATCTTCAGAAATGTTAAAATGATGTTTGATGCTTCACCTGACTTTATAGAAGAGTTGTATTCAATGCCCGATATATACAGTAATGGTGTTTGATATGTGCAAACCCTATATATCTGTATTTGTGACTATGAATCACTCCGATATGATCATTGTAATCTCATGTTGCTTGCCTAGTCCAAATTTGCAAACCTGCCGTAATAATATGCCCAACAATAATTATTGATATTCCTTCGACACTCTCTTTCTCAGTACTTCTGATATAAATCCTATCATGGCAAATATTATTTGCTCCAGAGGTCATTAATCTTGGTTGCACTTTCTGGTAAAAATCCATCCACACAGATTTCAGTGATTTTCAAAGCTAGAGCAACAGTAACCAGATAATATACAGTAAAGATATGCAACCGGGAATATTCATAATGAGTTCTCCACCAACTCCTTTTCAGTAACATGAACTATCAATCGAACCTTCGATAAAGTTTGCTCGATCATCTGCATTTCAATCATTCTCTAGCTCGATCATTTATATCCTTTAAGGTAGTTATCTGTGTTTCACATACCTTATGTTTGTTCTGCTGTCTGTACACTAGAGCCCCATAGCACCCTCTGTCTGACATTAATCAATCTGTTTACATGATGAGTTTGTTTGGACAGTACTTCTGCATCTCTTTTTGACATCAATGACAACTTTCTTTTTAACAACATCCTCTAGGAGGAGGAAGTTAAATTATGGGCTCTTTGGCACAGTCTCTTCAGATGGATTATTTGAAAACTCGGAAACTAATTGGATAACCATTGTTACATGAATAGAATTGTGTTAGCTCTGTTTTGATTTTTGAGCTGGTAGATTTCATCCTCCATTTTCACTTGTGGGGCCCTTGTGATCTCACTTGGAGGTGTTAGGGATGGCCTTTGTATGTTGTCATGATAGGTTGTTGTGTGCCATTGCACTTGCCCTTATCACAGTTCTCTTTGTGAATGAATATTTTGTAATTAATTGCATCAATTTATTTGCTTGAATTCCCATGAGGTAAACTTGACAAGTTTACTTCCATGTTGATGGAATGTGTGGCTCCTTGCCTCTGTTCAGATGAGTTGTAGTGGAAGGTTGTGAGAATGGACATTTATGCTCTTGTTGGATGTACAAGTTTTTGCCTTGTATTTTAAATCTTAATACTTGAAACTAGCATAGTCATATAAGCCCTGGTTGACATTTAATGCTAGTAGGTGCTGCTTTCATGTTTCTGCTCCTACCGTGTTCTTGGAGGTGTCTGTGACCTTCCTTCTCAATTGTCATGTTTGGTGGAAATTTGTGCTGTCTCATTTCATTTTTAATGCCCTTTGCATTTTAATTGTAGTGATGACCTCCCAACAACCTCAATATTTCTGTGTAAAGCTCTACTTCCACAATCATTTTCTACTAATCATCCCCTGCTTTTGCTGAATCTATTTTGGTTGCGAACACCATAGTTAATAATGATTTGTTTTATGATTGTGAATATTCCGATATGTGTGTGTTGAGGTAGCATATTGAAGGGGTAGGAGACTGAATCGACACACCTAACAAAAAATGGATTGCAGAGATTTCATCCTCCATTTTCACTTTTGGGGCCCTTGTGATCTCACTTGGAGGTGTTAGGGATGGCCTTTGTATGTTGTCATGATAGGTTGTTGTGTGCCATTGCACTTGCCCTTATCACAGTTCTCTTTGTGAATGAATATTTTGTAATTAATTGCATCAATTTATTTGCTTGAATTCCCATGGGGTAAACTTGACAAGTTTACTTCCATGTTGATGGAATGTGTGGCTCCTTGCCTCTGTTCAGATGAGTTGTAGTGGAAGGTTGTGAGAGTGGACATTTATGCTCTTGTTGGATGCACAAGTTTTTGCCTTGTATTTTAAATTTTAATACTTGAAACTAGCATAGAGTCATATAAGCCCTGGTTGACATTTAATGCTAGTAGGTGCTGCTTTCTTGTTTCTGCTCCTACCGTGTTCTTGGAGGCCTCTGTGACCTTTCTTCTCAATTGTCATGTTTGGTGGAAATTTGTGCTGTCTCATTTTTAAATGCCCTTTGCATTTTAATTGTAGTGATGACCTCCCAACAACCTCAATATTTCTGTGTTAAGCTACTTCCACAATCATTTTCTACTAATCATCCCCTGCTTTTGCTGAATCTATTTTGGTTGCGAACACCATAGTTAATAATGATTTGTTTTATGATTGTGAATATTCCCATATGTGTGTGTTTTAAGGTAGCATATTGAAGGGGTAGGAGACTGAATCGACACACCTAACAAAAAATGGATTGCAGAGATTTAAATTAGTGTGTTGAGGCAGCACATAAAGGTGTAGGAGATTGAATTGAAATGCCTAACAAAGATTGAATTAAGAGATTTAAAATACTGTGTTGAGGTAGCTTATATGAAGGTGTAGGAGACTCAATAGAGACACCTAACCAAAAATCAAACTGAGTTTTGCAGAGGTATACGAAACAGTCTCCAGGAGTTTGCATTGTTTTAACAGAAGTGGGATTTGCATTAATTTCAAAGTTCTAGTAGCAATAGTTTATCATCCTTCTTCCTATCAAATGCAATCCTTGCATTGTGATAGTAAACGCACATTTTTTAATATCTTTGTTTAAATTTAACTTTTTCCTGCCCAGTATTTTGGCAGGTTGTTCTTTTCACAAGCATACAGTGATGAGGATAGGGGCAATAGCTCTCCTTGTAAATGCTTCAAGTTTAAAGTTATTACAGATGGTCTTCTGAAATTTATTGACAGAGCTTTTGTTTGTAGAATATACAGTATTTGATCCTTTCCCCACGCCCCGAGCCACCAATTTCTCTGCACCAGTATCATATCACTGAATATAGAATATAGAATGTTTAAACTTCAATCAAAATTAGACTATGGAATGGGGTGTTTCGTGCTTATATATTAGTTTTATTACGTGGGAGGATGCTATGAGTTTTAAGGAGGGTTGTTTTTATAATATTGGGGCATTTTGCAGCACTGAACTGAAGAGAGAGGGTTCTGGTCGAGGAAATTGGGGAACTCCTGTTGAGGAGGCTTTTCAGTAAGTCTCTTGAATGGCAACATTATGGAGCTAATTTGAAAGAATTTATCTTAGGTTTAACAGTTATATTTTGCAATCCTGATTTTGCTGTTTGTCCTCCTAAACAATCTTTCTTTGCTTTTGCAGGAAACTGGAGGAACCAACATCTGCCGAGGAGGAAAAGATACCAACATTAGAGAAGACGGAGGATGAAACTAATAAAGAGAGTTTTCCAATGGATGAAGAGAAGAAACAGGAGGAGGAAGATAAGGTACTGATGTTGTCGAGTTTCTATGATTTATTTTTTCAATGCATCTATGATTTGTTAGCTATTGTCTCTGGCTTCAGGAATTGGCAAGGTCTGCATTCCATTTTGTTTGAATGTTCGTGCAATATTGCTGTTTAAATCTGATGTCAAATATCTGGCATGGCAGGAGATGACACTTGATGAGTATGAAAAGCTTCTGGAGGAGAAACGAAAGAAGCTTTTGGGAGTGCAGAAGGTAGATGAAAGAAAAGTTGACGCTACAGCATTTGAATCAATGAAACAACTTTCTACTAAGAAGAAAGATGAAGATCCCGTGTTCATAAAAGTGGTATACGGTCTATTCCTTTGAACTCTTTTTCCTCAACAAGAGGGATACCTTCCACCATATGTAGAGTGCTCCTGCTACATTTTTGTGCTTATGGTTTGTAATAGCCACCGTTAATAACTTGATATACTTTGATAGTCTTCAGAGAAGGACAAGGAAAAGAAGAGTGATGCAGGGGAACGGGATGAACGGATGAAAAAGGTGAGTCAAAACAATTTTCTCTGTGCATAAATACCAATTTACTCATCTGGGTGTTTGCTAAATTGTGTTTTAATTTTGTTCTGTTAAAGCCAATGAGTATCAACGAGTTTCTGAAACCTGCTGAAGGTGAGAGGTATTATGGTGGAGGCCGAGGTAGGGGCCGTGGTCGTGGTAATCGGGGAGGTTTTACAGGTGGCTTTGGTGGTAGTGATAATGCTCTTCAACTCGAGGCCCCAAGCATTGAGGATCCTCAGCATTTCCCTACATTAGGTGGTAAATAATTCCATTCATGATGAAGGTATTACATCTCCTTACATCATTGACATGGGAGATGAGTAACCGTAGGGAAGGAAATTTCCTGCATTAAAGAAAGTTTTGTAGGAAGAACTAAAATGAGTTATTGGCTTTTTGAAGCTTGTTTGAGCAACATGATATTTATATTAAAGTCGTGGGCATTTCTTTAATTGAAGAGGTTTCTGTTAATGATTGATGAATGAGCATTGAGAACAATATCATTTGGGAATATTGGTTGTTTGTGATTGAGGAACTTTTACAACCAAATGCATCATTGCTAGTTCATTTCTCTGTGGTTAATTTCCAGTAATCCTCGCTGCCTAAATTAACTGATAGTAAAAAAACTATCTTCTCCCTGGAACTTATAAACTTCATTGTTGAATTGAAAATAGCAGTAGCTGAATTATGGTTTAAAACGAGTGCAATATGTTTGAAAGGTATTGAAGTGTTCCACTGGGAGGTGCTCCCGCTGTTCCCTGCTTGGCCTCCTCCACATACCCATGTTTTTGGGACAGGGATATCTTAAGATGTGAGGGCTTGGAGGCATAACCCCTGCCATCCCACCACCATTGCCCAAGACCTGAGGATGTTTTTGGGCAATCCCCCTCAAGTAGGGGAAAATTGGGAAACTTTTAGGTGTTTCTAAGATTCCAGGGGTCTCCAAAACGTTTTTTAGGAGGTTGTAGGTAATCCCTTGGAGTGGGTAGATGCAGAAGACCACTTAAAAATAATGTTTGTTTAGAAATGTGTGCCCTTCAATAATGTGTGCCCTGCAAATGATAGATGGCCTTCGATAATGTTTGTAAAAATGTGTTAAGGGTCTTTTGAATTTCAAGTTCCTTTTAAAACGGTTTGCAACCACATTACAAGTAAAGCTTGAGACATTTAGTTGCATTATGTCGTAGATTTATCACTTTTGTAAATGTGAAAGTCAAGGTAACATTATTAAAGTATAGCAGAGGCAAAGGTGTAGAAGTATGTGTTAAGTTGACACAAAATTTTAAATATAGGGTTATGCAATTAAGTAAATTTTGAGGTGCTATTAGAGAAAGGCATATCTGTGTTTGCTTCTTTGCCACTAAGGGTGATATGTCTTTAAAGTTGTACGAATTTGTAAAGGCCACAAGCGCATATTCAAGTTTCTTCTAGTTTAGGGGTAACCAAGCTTATGGGGAAACATATGGTGTTTGGCGATCCTTGAAATCTGTTACAGATTTATTCAATCTGTAATCAAAGAATGAGGTAGATGATGCTTTTGGCATTTTTTTAATCGATAACATTCTATTTCATGAGACTCACATTCATTGAAAGCAAATTATGGAAAACATAACAAGCCCGAGACCGTCATATGTGCCACTAAAAGAAATTAGATTGAGAACAACAATCTTGTATAAGAACTTTAAGGTTAATATTTTAATGGAGAAAATAAATGATACTTAGGCCACAAGT
Organism: Thuja plicata; assembly: GCA_018584345.1. Taxonomy (NCBI): domain Eukaryota; kingdom Viridiplantae; phylum Streptophyta; class Pinopsida; order Cupressales; family Cupressaceae; genus Thuja; species Thuja plicata. Next base: position 1,106,313 of record MU223668.1, read on the forward strand.
GGATGGACCATAATAATGCATGTAAGATACCATCTACTCATCAATGTCATGGTTACATGCATAGAGGGCCCATATTTCCCGTTGTTGACTATTTAAGATGGTTACATGCATAGAGGGCCCATATTTCCCGTTGTTGACTATTTAAGACATTGTAAGGATGTTTATTCTCAATTTGAGATTTTTAAAGATTGCTCTACGGTAGGTTAGGCCACAAAATGTGGTACAAGTAGTAGCAATTGTGACCTATGTATGCAAAGTTGTAGAAAAATTAATTGAGGCAAGTTAAAAATATATTTGGTGTATTTCTTTTTATGTGAATGCCATGAACAATGAACTCAAGGATATGAGAAAAATAAGTTGGATCAAATTGGTTTTTGTTTGATGGTAGAGAGGTGTAGATGTTCATTTGCAACCATCACACTTCACATCTTCACATGCACTATTTAGGACTTTATCCAACAAAAAAGTATTGAAACATGATTAAAACTAGATATGCATTGTATTTCATCCTCTTGGAGATAATGTTTTGATTTGCAAGAGATATTGCAACCAATATTTAATGACAACAAAGTGAAACTATTGCATGAATCCAAGATAGAGCAAATGAAAAAGGAAAAGGAGGTTTTGAAGAGATGTTTTTGGGGTGCAAAATATATATTCTCTATAATTAATTAAATATTTGAAGTGATTAGATATGGGGATGTTGAGTGCATTGATATTGTGCTTGACCAAATAAATGCTATTGCGTGGCATAAAGGTCCAATACAATTCTACAACAAACATAGTCAACCGATATTTCATCGTAGATGGGGAAGCTTAACATTCCCAACCTTGTTTTGCTGCTTTTAATTATAAAAAACACTCCCCAACACATGGTTATTTTGCATTGAATTCGAAGTGGCACATGTAAAGACTTGACAAAATTACACCTATACAAGATGTTGAGAGGAAGGCATTTTATGAAGGCTATGGAATACATGTACAACTCTATAGATGTCAAAAATCATTCATATTGAGTGGACAACATTTGTCATATGATTCAATATTGTGGTGGACTATGCATGGGCTTACATCTTTAACTACCTATCTAGCTAGTTATTTGTTGTCTTAGGTATCTAGTTCTTTTGTTATTGAGAGGAATGGATCTACTTATAGTTTCATCTACTCTATTAGGACAAACAAACTTATCTCTAGGAGGGTAGAGAAGTTTATGGTTGTACATAGTACTTTGCATTTCATTGACTGTAATACACTTTCATATAAGGAGAGTCCAACATTTCTATGAGATCTAGAGCTAGAGGAGCTAACAAGGTTGATGATAATGCTATAAAGGTAGGGGGTGTGTTGGTATTAGTTTGGAGGAGCTTGCATTTGTGGAGTCACAATAGTTTTAGTAATGAATTTGGGGATGATTAGATACATTAGGTTATTTTTTCATTTTCAACATTGTAATATCATCATATGAGCTTTTGTATATAATATAAATTCTGAATTTAGTTCTACTATTAATGTTCGAATGTTCAATTCAATCATTGCAACATGTTTACAACTTTATTGTTTTGTAGTTTACTTAGTATGTCAAAGTTTTATTTGTAATTTTTATACAACATTTTGTAACTAAATTTCAAGTACTATAAGTATTTGCATTTCCCTTTGCTTCTTACTCATTGTGGTACTCGATTGCTTCCTTGTCATTGCACCCCAACCATCTTCAAACTTCTGCCCTAGGTTCCACCATCCTCAAAACCCATCCCTACTCCCACCATTATGAAAATCTATAAAATAATGAGAAAATTTCATTATAGTTGCTCATATATTAGAACTATTTTTCCCAATAAACACAATTCTTGATAAATTAACAGGTCTCTAAAGCATTGGATCTTGTGAGTAGAAATCAACCATGTGATGCCTTGCAATATATTCAACACATTTACATGAAATGCCTTGTTCCTTTTAAAAAAAAATTGTTAGTATGTACCATTGATACTTGAGTATTTGAAAAACCACTTGAATTTCAAATATTTTCTTTTTGTCCAACAACTCTATTTGATCAATATATATCGAATTTCCTATGATTACTTGACCTACAAAATGAGAAATGACATTACTTTCCCTATTTATGGAAAAAGTTGATTTTTCTATTAAATTTTGTTTATAGCAATAAATCATTAAGAACTTGTATGCACTATTATGAAACTTGTAATGCCCCTAAGTATAGACAAACATTATCGAAGGGAATATACATGTTTTTTTATTAATGGGTAAATAGGTTTTATTAAAACCTCAAACCCACTTACATAAAAAAATCAATAGAACACCAACCACCCAATTGCAACCATGTATAGGAGAAATTCCCTAGCAAACCAAAAACTCATAGAATGCTTGATAACTTCCTCATGATCCTAACACCCTTAACTTAACTTGTGATGGGATTTTCAAATAGATTTAGGAAGATCCATCTTCCTTCTTTGAACAATCATACAATATACATATTTTTATAACTTTGTTGAGCATGGAGAGAGGAAACCCTCCAACACTGCCTTATCTTGAGCCACCACATGCAATGAGGAAGAAATTCTACCCAAGGAAGTTGAATGCATCATAGCATCCAACTTTGCTTAGTAGTGACAATGGTCTCTCCATAGTCCATTGACCAAGCAAGAAGGCCAAATGACATAGTAGAAGCTTGGCCCAGTAGTAAAAAGTCCTTACAAAGGTTGATGGTATGAAAAATATGTCATGTTGGACCTATGTTGCTTAAGGAAAAGGTGAAAAACACTTCAATAAACAAATCAAAATTTGAGTACATTAGATATTCTATTTTCATTATTTTATTGTTTGATAATTCACTCAAATAACAACATAGCTTTGATTATAACCATGGTACATTTGATCTCCTTAAATTGTCATTAAACAATGACTTATGTGGTACAATTGACCTCCTTAAATAGGCAACACAATTTTTTTTACATTATTGGGTTTGCTTATATGATAATTAAATAACCATAAAACATAATTACAATGCAATATCAATAATTAGATTGAGATGCACTATAATGAAAGTTGAACATAACATCTCATTTGCGATGGTGTACATAAAATAAATTATAAGACAATCAATGTGATTAAAAGTATATATAACATAATTAAATATAAAAATAAAATCTATAAATATATATTCATTGCACTTTGTGAACATTAATAATAAATATACATTATAAACTAATTTATTTTTACTTAGTATAAATTATCTATTTTTTATTAAAAATGTTGAAATCTTAAATAAGCTATTAAAAAATAATGTATAACTATATAATATTAACTACACCTTTCAAATTAAAAATCGAAGAATATAATTACTAGAAATAAGAATGGTGGTTTATTCAAGAGAAAAATTTACAAAGTAAAGTAGCTTCTCATATACAAATAAAGTAAAAAATATAACTAAATAGAAAACCTTGAAAGTGATACTTCTAAGACAATGCCATTAATAAAAAATATTTGAAGACAATGCAACATTGGTTAAAAAAGATTTATCATCTCTCTTTATTATAAATTTTGAGGGTTTATCATATATTTAGTGTAACATATGTAGCACATAAACAAGTAAGATATTGTCACAATGACAATATCTTTATGACAAAAAACTTTTTTTGAAACTTGAAGTCCTTATTAATGGCTTTTTGAAGATGTTTGCTACTTGGCCTTTTGTTCTGACGTAACCAAATGAGATATTTTGAAGCTCCAACAATTCATGAACTTTGTGATACTTGACCTTAATATGCTTAGTCTTTACATAAAAAGTGGATTCTTGGCAACTTGAAGAACACTTGGATTGTCATAACCAATCATCAACATGTATTTTAACACATTCAAGTGGTCTAGAATCTTGCATTACATCATTTAATGTTTGTGCTATTCTGATGTATATTCTATCTTTCATTGATTTTGAAACATTCAAAAAATTGAGATTGATGAATTTCCCCATTTCCCAACACAATTATTTTATTCGAAGTGGATCTCCTATCATTAGGATTGCTTGCCTAATATGAATGTGTAGCCATACAGAATGAATTCGCCTACTCTCCTGAATCCAAGTAGAAAATTTAGAGAGCTCTTCACAACTTTCATGTGACTACTCTATGGTGCTTGCATGAACCTCATCATTAATCAATGATAAACAAAATAACAAGTTAAGTTTGGGTAACATATAGAAAACTACTTATTTGGTTCCAATGTTCAATCTGATCTACTTTTTTGTCCTTATATTTGATGTAGGAGCATTCTCGGTGAATTGGCAATCAACATCAACCAAAAATATTTTCCATTTGTTATTTTCAGTTTTGGTTGTTTGGAGTCTCTGTATTCAATGAATTGTGATGAGCAAGTTAATTCCAAGCCTCTGCTCTCTAGTGATCAATCTGTACACAAATTGTTTACATAAGGCCTCAAAGAGATGCCATCCAATGAAATGATTACATATTATGCACAATTGAATTTGTTAACTTTTAATCATATGATATTGGTTGACATAACCCCAAACTTCACAACTTTTGCCAACAAGGATTGGAAGGAAGTTACACGAACAATGATTAGAACCAAAAGGGGCCATGTGTCAAAGAATGAAGGAAATGAAGGTCCTTTTATAGTCCACAATACTAGCCATGTGTTTTTGGGTCTACGTATGGTGACAACAGTATGGAACTACTTCGTACTCCTTGGGAGAGACACCTAATTGTGCTACAAATGAGACGTACATACCCTACCCCCAGTGGGGTTTGAACTTGTCACCCCTCTTTCAAGAGCACAAGTTCTCCAACACTAGGTCAAAAGAGGTTGCTAAGATCAAGGAGTAGAAAATAAATTCTTTTAGGCAGTTATTTGGGCTGTAAAGAACTTTAGAAGAAATGAGGAAAATGGTCCTTGAGGAAGACTAGAGAGAGTGACTTCAAGAAGGGGGAAGGGAGTTCTGGTCTGGGTGGGCAAGGGGGAGACATGTGGAAGATTTTCAAATTGGGAGGACTGTGAAAGGGAGAAATCACGCTATGCAAAGGAGGGGCATTTCTTCTTTTGGCTGGAAACAGACACTCATAGTGACTCAGGAAGGAACCACAGATAGAGAAAGAGGGTCATGGGATAAAGAGATATGTGAGCATTGTGATAGATGTCAATATGTAAAGTGGAGTGAGGAAGGTCATTGTCTAGCGAATAATTGTTATGTTATTCTTGTAGGGCTTGAGGCCTCACCACAAAGCCATCATAGCTTTTCCAATTACCATTTTTTGATAGACCTAATAATTGGCTTTACATTTTGATGAATTAGGAGGTTTTACCCTTTTGATAGGGATTTGGTTATATTAGATGATGATAATTTATAATTTACGACACTTTCCATACTCACGATGTTGATCCTATGATACATTATGATGATTGATT
>MU223668.1:1142152-1153396 GCA_018584345.1 Thuja plicata
GATGGTAGGTGTCATTTGAAACAGTGAGAGAAACTTTGAAACAAAGTAAAAAATGACGGGACAATTCATGTTCTTCTTGCATTAAACATCCATATTTGCTCCACATGGAAACATCTATCTCTTGACAACCTCGTTATCCTCAAACTGTTTATATCCATTTCCTACCACTCATTGACTTATTTTTCCAAGATCTCAGGCTTCTTTACTTCATTCACTTCTTGTGCATTGGAGTTGATTGTTACTATGCATCACATCTTTGTGATCTCCATGTCATTTCTTACTTCAAAGCTATTTTATCCCCATTATGACTGTTTTTACTAGGACTTCACTTGGAGTCTAGTGCCATCATTTTTATCCCTTCATAGCAGTCTTTCACTATTGTATGCATCCACATTTGACGATGCTATTACATCTTTCCTGGAACTTTTGTGTATTACTGCTTAATCTCACAGTCTTTTCAAGTTCTACATGATCTTAGTGTCTTTGTTTGTTTACTGTACTCTTGTGATGGTTTGATGCTCTTTTATCATTAGTCACCACTGTTTAAGGATGGTGGATTTTTTCTTTATATCAGATCCTTTTTCCCTTTAACAAACATCTTCATTTTTAGGTCTTTTGTTGTTGGCATTGAAAGGAGCCTCGGGTAAATAAAGATCACCATCATTATACACTGTTTCTTGAGCATTGTTCACTACGTTCACATCTTTTGTTGACTTTTCAAAGTGATATGTATCTCTCTCCAAATAGTCTATATCGTTCCATATCTGCATTTTTTTAAGGAAGCTTTTCTATCATATCTGCATTTTTTTAAGGAAGCTTTTCTATCATATCTGCATTTTTTTAAGGAAGCTTTTCTATCATACCAAACTCAATGAGAAAATTCTGAAACCAAATAGCCTCAGTCTTGGTACTCGGCTTCAATAGAAGATGGACCAATAAAAAATTGCTTGTTAGAGAGCAAGAAGCAATTTATTATTGGTCCATCTTCTATTGAAGACGAGTACCAAAATTGAGGCTATTTGGTTTTAGAATTTGTTTTTTTTTAAAATCCAGTATTGGTCAACATTTTGACATACCTTGGTCGAAACATTTCAACCAATCTGTGTCAAAAGTTTGCGTCATGGGTTTGGAATCCTGGTTGGATGGGCCAAACATTTCGGTCACATTTGGTCGAAACATTATGACAAACGTTTGTCGAAGTTTCGAAAAATAATATAGATTTTTGTAGATGATAATTTCGACCAAGTTTGTGTAGAAATTTTGGGATTAACAACAATGTGTCGATCGTTCGACGAAAAAAATACAGACAAAGCAATTTGTGGGTCTTTCAACTAAACTGGGTAGATAATTCGACCAATTTTCGTCGAAAATAGGGCCCAATTCTACTAGTGCTTGTCTATATGTCTTCAAATTATAGAAATCTTATACCTTAACAATCAGTCTGACACATCTACCACCATGGAGCACCATAAAGGGTCAACCAGGACCATTTAAGCATTTAGCTACTATTGTCTGCTAGAGGCTTTTGGTTTCCCTTGTGTAGTCCCTTCCCCTTCAAATTATTTAGTGACTATGCATGACTATGCTTCCATTCACCTCTTCTTTTTAGTTTGTGAATTCAACACCAAGGAACCCTAAGTGGGAAAATAACCATAGATAATTTGTTAGATTGAGAATCATAGTGCATGCGCGATCTACTCCACTTTTTGTTCTATCAAACTCATCTACCCAAATGAGAAACTTATCAACCATGGGATCCCATAGTCTCCATGTCTTGGATTCTTCATTATAAAGATGCACATTTGACGTTCCATAAGAAGCTTCTTCTTGTTCTCATTAGAATGTGCATAACCAACACACCCAAATAATTTGATGCGAGACAACTAAAGTTTCCTACCACTCCATTTCTGTTTAAGAGTTACCTTCTTCACAACCTGCATTGACACTCAATGACTAACATAGAAAGCATAATTCAATGCTTCAATATAATATGCCTTAGGAAAATTTTGATCTTGTAACATGTACCTAGCCATTTCTATGAGTGTACAATATGTTCTTGTTAGAATTAATCTTTCCTTGTTATTTTATAACTAAAAGATAAACCAAGGTCATGTCTCATATTTGTAATTCCTTTAATAAGGAAATTAGATATTCCTCCTTAAGAGGATTCCTACACATGACACACACCAAATGTGAAAGTGGCACTCATAGAGTATGGGAGTTACATGCAAACTCCTCCACTCATCTCTACTTAATAGATGGTTCTCACAGACTTCTTAGGGTTCTAGGGTGTTCTTATAGGGGTTCTAAGTTGTTTCTCACAAGTTGGATTTCTTCTCTCTTCTCTCATTCTCATTCTTGCCTCATTCATATTTATGCACAAGGGTTTCTTTTCTTAGTTTTCCCCTTTCAAAAACATTGTCTTGGTGTTGATCTTGAGCTTCTTGGTGCTTTTGGTGAAAGTTCTTGAATCACCATTCTTTAACTTGGTTATGGTAAAATTATTCTTGCAACTCTCTCTTGGATTCTTTCCTGTTTCCTAATCTCTATTTTTTTTCTTAATATTTCTAACATGGTATTAGAGCTAATAATCCTTGTTTGAGTGTTTGCAGGGTTTCATGATCTAAATTTTTTTGCAGGTTTTTTTTAGATTTTTTTTTGGGTTTGGACGGTTTATCGCCAAACCCAGTTTCTTTTTTCTAGTTTTTCCTTTTGTCGGGCAACCGCAAGGGAAGATTTCAGATTTGCATATTCTGTATTTTATCTTTAATCGATATCAGAATCTGTTTCACTAACATATTTCTCTGCAGGGTTTTTATCTCTTTCTTGCAGAATTCCATTAATATTAATCTCAATATTCTATATATCTCTGTGCATGCAGGATCGATCATTGTTTATCTCTCTTTCTTCTAATCTCTGTGGTTTATATATCTCTATTTTTTATTTATTAATCTCCTAATGTTCTATAGTTTTAAATCATACATTTTTGTTCATATATCCCTGTTTGTATCTCGCAAATATGCTTTCAACACTTTCACAGAGTTTCATTTATATATCGTGGCCTTTGTATTCTGTTTATTCTAATTGCTCCTATGCATTGTGCAACTTCATGTATTAGGAAGCCTCATTCATTAGGCAGCTTCATTGCGCAACTTCTGCTGTTATTTCTATTTGCTCTTTTATCCACGTGGGATTCCCTTCTTGCTTGGCTTTGTTTCTTGATTCCATTTTAGTTTCTTTTAGCTTTAACCTCTCCTTCTATGCAGCAGTCCCACCCCTCACCCCTTATCTCTCCTTCCTCACACAACCCAGCTTCTAAACTACCTCGCAATCCTTGGTCTTTCTTTGCGCTACATAGTTTCCTTCCACGTTTCAACCAGCTTCCAGCGTAGCGAAGCTATCAGTTTTGTTGCATATCCCTTCCTTGCGCAACAATTCCTTTCTTCCTCCTCACGCCTTTAGCCTTCTTTAGCGCAATCTGATCTTCTTCTTTATTACCCCTCTGCGCAACCTCTTAGTCTTCAGTTTCCTCTGTCAGCTGTTATAACACTCTTCTCTTTAACATGTGTTGGAAGAGGATAGGATTTATCAGTTTTTTATTCATTTTCTTCCATTTGGCACTTCATTATTATATTGTTCTTCTCATTTGAAGTAGATAACATTTTTTTTTCATAATTTCCCTTACAAATCTATCATTATCTAACTTTGTTTTGATTTCTTGCAGGATTGTGGCAGATTTAATCTGTAGATTCCCTATTTAAATCTAATATTTTTTTAACAATTAAGTTTAATTGTTAAAATTTATTTTAAATTTCTTTAACAAAAAGTTTAAACTATAATGCTTTTTTTCTGTTTACTATCTTTTAAAATCGTCTTAATCCCATATTCATTTTGGCATTATAAACTTATTTCAATTGCTAACTTGTCATTTCATTGCTATTCAGATTTGTTTCATCAATTAATCAAGAATTGTTTTTTTAATATTTAATAATTCTTGCATATCTGAGTTTACTATTTGCGTTAATCTGGTTTTTTAGCTTCATTATTATATTCTACAGCTTGTAATTCAGGTTATTTTAATTCATTATGTTGACGTTAATTCCAGAGATTAAATTAACAAGTTCCAATTATTATGCGTGGAAGACTCATATGACTTTTCTCTTTCATTACTGACATATTCTTGATGTTGCAACTAACTCCACTTCTGTTCCTTCTCATGTTGTTTCCCAAGCTGTTAAAAATGCATGGAATGATAAAAATGATGAGGCGCTTGGCCTTATAGGTATTTCCTTAAATCTAGATTTATGTGTCTTAATTGCCCATTGTACTGAAGCACACACAACTTGGGCGATTTGCAAAACATATTCGACAACGCCAATGAATCTCAAAAGATTCAACTCCAAGATCAATTGGAGGATATTAGGTATATGGATTTCTCAACTATGGATGAGTTTTTGTTTAAATTTGATTCTATTCAAATTCAATTAAATGGTTTAGGAATAACGTTATCTGATATTCAGTTAATTCATATCATCTTAAAAAATGCCTTCCTAGACAATTTCAGCAATTCATTACTAATATTCATTCTCAATTATCTCTTCCTTTGTTAGAAAATCAATTAACTTATGCTATCTTTCAAACACTTTTACGTCAAGAAGAGGCTAAGTTAATTCAATTTGGGATACTTAAAACTAATGAACATGCTTTCATTTCTAGATTGCATAATAATAGATCAAGTTATAATAACCATCCTAATGGTTATAATAATAATCGTCCTCATTGCAATTATTGTGGGAAGTTGGTCATGTGATCACTACTTATTTTAAGAAACTCAAACATGAGAAGTCATCTACTCCTAAATCTCATAATAATAACACTGGTCATGCTTTTACTATTCGGTATGGGATATCTACTTCTCACTATGATGATACTACTATTTGGGATGAACCATATGATGATGGCTACTCTTGGAATAACCCTCTTGATTACTATCTTCCTACTCAAAGTAATTATATGCTCTCTCCTTATGATGCAATGCAATTTGATGATTCTTGCTCTCATGTTGATGATATTTTTGAACAAGAAGTTATCTCTAACTTTCTTAATGTTACTTTGCAAGATATGTTTATAACTCAAGATGTAATTCATGATGATAGTACTAATCCTATGATTGTTGTGGAGGATAATGATAATACTGGCGATGCTTATACTAGCTCTACTCCTCTTGATTCTTCATATTATGATGAATACATTACAGATTTGTTTTATGCAACTGAAGATTTTATTTTTGATTCTATGACTGATGATTCACAATATGATTTTACTTTCCAAAGTGTTACTGATTCAACACTAGGATATCCCAATGATGGGAGCTCTACTAGTGGTTCTTTCCTTATTGCAAGCTCAGGTGTTGATCATGCTCCACCTCTATTTACTACTGGAAATAAATATACAGAATGCATAAATGCATCTCAAGAATCTCAATGGTCACTTGAAGATTTGGGCCCCCCTCTGCAAGAAACTACACCTCGCAATTCTCAAAGTGCTATCCACTTAGCAACCATTCTTATGTACCATTCAAGCTCCATAGATCCAGTTGAAGAAATACATGATGATCAAGCTATCAAAAATCTACTGAAGACTCTTTCAAAAGAAACATCTCAAAATCATTGTAAACATTTGGGTGTGATACCTATTGATCTCATCTCCCCAAGTAAAGATTAAAGGGGGATGTTAGAATTAATCTTTCCTTGGTATTTTATAATTAAAAGATAAACCAAGGTCATGTCTCATATTTGTAATTCCTTTAATAAGGAAATTAGATATTCCTCCTTAAGAGGATTCCTACACACGGCACACACCAAATGTGAATGTGGCACTCATAGAGTATGGGAGTTACATGAAAACTCCTCCACCTATCTCTACTTAAGAGATGATTCTCACACACTTCTTAGGGTGTTCTCATAGGGGTTCTAAGTTGTTTCTCACAAGTTGGATTTCTTCTCTCTCTCTCTCTCTCTCTCTCTCTCTCTCTCTCTCTCTCTCTCTCTCATATTTATGCACAAGGAGTTTTTCTTAGTTTTTCCCTTTCAAAAACATTGTCTTGGTGTTGATCTTGAGCTTCTTGGTGCTTTTGGTGTAAGTTCTTGAATCACCATTCTTTAACTTGGTTATGGTAAAATTATTCTTGCAACTCTCTCTTGGATTCTTTCTTGTTTCCTAATCTTTATTTATTTTCTTAATATTTCTAACACTTCTCTTGATACCCATTTTATCATAGAGTATGAAGAATTTTCCATTAACTTATGATGTCATGCTACTTGATAATATTTTTAAAATTTTGATTGACGTATTTTGTGCCATTATTTGAGTACAAATTCTTGGTATTTTTACCGAATTAGTTCTCTACTTCTAGCTTAAAAAACTTCAAGGTAGATAAAACCTCAACTTCTAATAAAGTCATCAATTAAGAGAAAAACATACTTTGAATCATTATGTGACTTTATTAGTTGTGAACCCATCAAGTCACTATGCACCAAGTAGAATTTCTTAGAGCCCAAGTATATAGTGCTCTTATAAAGGGTCCATTTTCATATTTATCATGGAAAAACTTAAAAAATACCTTGGGATGTAGTGACATATGGAACACCACAAACCATATTACGTTTCTTTAAGAGAGAAATAATCTACCTACAAACTTTATGTAGCCATAACAAATACACTTGGATTTTGACGCTTCCTATTTGGTAACTAATTTACAAGATTGAATATTGCTCTAATTCACTTCCTCACAATCTTCTTCTTCTTCTTCTTCTTCTTATTAATATATAATCTATTCAATGTAGAGACAATAAATCATGGGGATAATGAACAAGTATATTCAATTGTTTCAATTTCTATGCTTCTAAAGATACTCTTTTTTCTTGAGATGCTACCACGAATCAACATTCATTTTATGATCACGCTACACAAGATTCCAAAATTTACTTTATAATGTTGGAAGATTCTCCAAAACTAGGGTGTAAATCCACATATTAGCCTACCAAAAATTTTCTCCTAGAGTCACAAGATTGGCTTAACTCTTCCAACTCATTTAGATACATGGGGATATTGTACTCATCCTCCACCTTTATACTACCCAATCCCATGGTTGAATTCACTAATTGACAAATGTCACTAATCTCATACATGTTTACAATTCCTCACAAATCATAGATGAAGTGTCACACTTAATAAATTTATATTGATGGGAGCAATGGCATCCTTCAACAATATTGCTCTATATTTTCAAAAACTCAAATTATGTTGGTATAGTACGAAACTTGTTTTGGGTAATTGAAGTGTAGTTGAATTTTGACTAACAATATTTATAATAACACGTTCTAACAAAAGATAGGCCATATTGAATTTAATATTTACAGTAGTTCTCATTGTTAAGGAAAATCAATTGATTAATGATGCTTATGTCTATGTGTAACATGTACTTTCTCTTCCCCTTGATTTTTGGTTGAATTCTTGTTTTGAGGCCATTGGAAACTTTATTGGTTGTTTCTTAAAGGTGGGCGATACCACAACTGCTATGGGTCTCTTGACCTTTGCTCGCATTTTGGTTGACATTGACATCTCGACAAATCTTCTGGGGGATGTGGCTCACATAGGCCATGGACTTAATTGCTGGATTACGAGGGCCTCCCCTTTCGATGCTGGTGGTGCTTCTCTACTAGGCATTTGGCAACAAGTTGTTCTCTCTCATATCATAAAGGTGCTTCCACGTGGTGGAAGGATGCTAATGATGATCATTTGATTGTTTTGGCTGTTGATTCTTCCTCTGATGGCTCTTTACAAGATGTTGATGACTCCCCTTAGGATGATGCTCTTGCTGTTGATTTGGCCTCCTCAGACCTAGTGGACTCGACTCCACTTCTTGATGCTAGTACGACCCACTCTAGTTGCATGGACCCTTCTTTGGCTATTACTTTCACGCTGCTCTAATCTAAATGGTTGATGATCTACAACCTTGTTAGCACTCTACTCCTCGTGTTGATAGTCTCATAAAGAGGATTCCACCACTTTCTCTCTCTCTTGTGGTGGGGACCCTAATGATAGTATAGCCTAGATGGTTGTGTGTCAGTGTAGGAAAAATCATTCTTTTGTCTCTCATCCCCCTCTCCATGTTGTGGGTGAGTTGTCTACCCACTCTTGATATGGGTTACTAGTTGTTCTGCTAGTGTGTTGTTAATGGTTTGTTTTTTACCTTGTTGTAAATGACCTTTTTGATCTATCTTTGTAAGGGCCAACACCCTTGTTTTATTAATTTTTAATATAAAAATATGTGTTTTCCCTTATCATTCCTAGAACAAACCTTTATTACTCCAACTTCATCATTGTCTTTGAAAATATCTTTACACTTATAATCAAATTACCAATATGTCACACATTCTTATATGCTCATTAGTATGCATAAAAGTGATATCATGTAGAAGAAAATCTCTTTTTATATTAAACCTATCAATATAACAACCATTTTGATATTAACACTATGTAGAAATTTTAGTACTAGATAGTAGTGTGACACAATGAAAAATGTCAAGGAAAGGTCCTTAGTTTGTCTAATGACATGCTTGTTCACAAAGATTGGTTCATAAATTATATCTATTATGAAAATATATTAGAACAAATTCTTGGTAATCTATCCAATACATTGATTCTTTTTTGGTGCTAAATTTACCTTCTAAATATTATATCATTAAAAGAAGAGAGAAAATATATAAAAAGATGACTTGAAGTTTTATAATTTTTCTTTTACTTTTATATCTTAACAAGAAATTTCATATTTTTGATTAAGATAACTAAGGATTTTGAAAGGCCTCAACCCTTGAATAAATTAGGTGGAAACGAGGTTTCAAACCCAAAATAAAGATAGCTAGAAGTCTAACAAAAATAAACTCTAACAAGCCGAAACAAGATACGAAGCAATACAAACAAAGGAACAACTACAATGTAGTTTCCTTACTCTACTACACCATCTCAAGTTGACATTTCACCCACAATTTAATTAGAGTTTGGGAAAAGGAAAAGGAAAGACCTTTCCTCTTCTGCTAACAATAGTATAGGTGATTCTACCATCGAAAATTACATTACAAGGTGGTGGAGAAGGAGAAGCCCCCTTAGAGGGCTGGAGAGTAAGGCAAATGGAAACAACCTACCACATGACGAATCTGGAGTTGAGAAGATGCTACAAGAAAACTAGGTTGAGAGCACAAATTAGGGGGATCCACGGGGATCGATAAGCTACACTAGAAGCTAACAAAGAAAAATACATATTAACAAAGTGAAATTGAATACAATTTCTTAAAAGTATCACCTTGAAAGAAATGAAATTTCTCAACAATGATAACTAGAAATGTTGTACTTAGATGCCTTAAAGCAAAATTTGACTACATTTTGAAGAGCTCAAGAAAATATTGTTTGAAAAATAAATTCATTGAAAAAGTATACGGATGAGTAAGATATGTACTCCACAAAATCATGTATAAACTTATACGTGAGGTTGGAGCATCTAGATCCACATGCAGTCCTACATCATGGATATTTCCTTTCAACCATTTTTTTCAACATCCATTTTGATGATCACATCCCTTATTTTGATTTCATCGGCTTTCAACAATCTACATATCTGTTCACCCCTAATTTCCTCAGCACAAGTGCATGAATGAATGAATAAAAGATTTTAACCATATTCAAGAGATCAAACAACAAAAGTGCAGTGATTCACCATTTTGTAGAAGATGGGCTCTAAATCCTTATGTTTATACTTTCCTGGCTTGTGGTGTTAGTCATGAAATGACAGGAAAATATCAATGCAGATCACATCAGAATACATTTCCAATGAGATGAAGTCAAAGTACCGTTCCTTGAAGCGAGGTTTTGTTTCTACATACCCATGAAATTTAGTTCTGAAGGAACCATCACATTGGTTTGTACTAAAGTAGTTTGAAAATGGGCAAGGAGACTCAAAGGCCCACAAGGGACGATTCACTGGTTAGTTCCTTCTGCTTCTTGTTTCATCCAAGAAAGTACATGCCACCATTGTGATAATTGAGCCCATGACCCCTCTTCATAATTTGACAAAGTTCATTCCAAGCTGATGTGAAAGAAGATATGATTTCCATTCCCATTGTAGCTCATTCCAAGCTTGGTTTCCAAATGTCTCCCCAAAAGGATTTGTATTGTAGTTTAGGCCAACTGTAGAACCATGCATATAAATTTTGTTGTTTAGTTCCTGACCAATTTAGCTTATAACTGAGCCAATGCCAACATCTTTTGGCGAAATCACAATTCAGTAGTAAGTGAACCAGAGTTCCTTACGTGCTTTTCACATTATGCATCGACTTGGGACAACAATACCCAATGCTTGCACTTTGACAGCTATTAAAATCCTTTCATGCAAGGCGGTCCAAGTGAAGGCGCCTACTTTGGGAAGCACAACCTTGTGCCAACATAGTTCTGTGGGATGGTGCCCCATATTTGGACTAGCCATTTGGATTTGTTAGCCCAATTAGATCGATTCCCCAATTTTACCGACACCTGATTATTTTATTTGACTTTCTTATTAAATCTAATTTCTTACAATTTAGCTCCTCTTTCAAATTCTTCTGCGACAATGCACTTAAGCATCTATCCTCGAGTATTTTATAATCCCAAGAGGGGTTTCCTCATAGTTATCTCCCCATAACATTGTCTAAAACCACCTTCTCTCCCCATTCCTCCACGTATTGAGAGTATTCATGTAGGGCCCGTTTGGTTGCACCCCATAACCGGGTTATGGGCGGCATAACCCGGTTATGGGGTGCAATTCCTTGTTTGGATGCCCTCTGCAAGAATGAGAATGTGGATTTCGAAATCCCCATTTAGCTGAAAACGTGGATTTCGCAATTCCACCTCAGGAGGTGGAATCACTTTCGAATCCACGGTTATGTGGTCAAATAAAGCAAATTTAGTATTCCCGTCGGGTCCGGGCAAAAACGTGTTTTTGGAATGAAAACCCCATTTTCGGAGCTGCAGATATTCACGTTTTCTTGCGCAAGGGTTTGGTGGCGTGCGTGTTTTGCTGTTCGTTCGACGCTGTCTGCTGTGTTAACAGGTAATGTCTTCGAATACTCCATACATGCTCTGCGCTGGTAATAATGTCACTATGCCCCAAATCGCATTATCTCAGGTAGAAAAAATGATTGCAGAGTGTTC
>MU223669.1:60847-77247 GCA_018584345.1 Thuja plicata
AGAAGTCACAAGGAACAAAGCAAGACTAGTATGCAAGGGGTATGCACAAGAGGAAGGTATAGACTATGGAGAGACCTTTGCACCCATTGCTAGGCTAGAAGGAGTAAGAATACTACTTGCTTATGCTGCATACAGAGGATTTAAAGTATATCAAATGGATGTCAAGTCAGCATTCCTAAATGGAATACTTGAAGAAGAGGTATACATTGAGCAACCAGAAGGGTTTGTGGATCCAGATAAGAGGAACATGGTATGTAGACTTCAAAAAGCCTTGTATAGATTGAAACAAGCTCCCAAATCCTGGTATGAATGACTTCATTCCTATCTAATAAGTATTGGATTCATAAGAACTAGTGAAAACAGTAATCTTTATTTGAAAGAAGATACTAATGCTAACACTTTGATTGCTGAAATATTTGTTGATGACATCATATTTGGAGGCAATGATGTGCTATGCAAATCAATTACTGATGAGATGAGAAAACAGTTTGAGATGTCTATGTTTGGAGAGATCAAGTTCTTTCTTGGTCTACAGATCATTCAACAAAGTGAAGGAATTTTCATTACACAGTCCAAATACATCAAAGAGGTCCTAAAAATATTCAAGATGGAAGATTCCAAACCAGTTGGAACACCGATGGCTACTGGATGCAAATTAACAAATGAAGACAAGTCAAATGACGTAAATCAGACTTTGTATAGATCAATGATAGAAAAAATCATGTATGTTGTACACACTAGACCAGATATTGCACATATAGTAGGAATTGTTGCTAGATTTTTTGCTAACCCCAGGGAATCACATATGATTTTTGTGAAAAGAATTCTAAGATATCTGAAGAATACTGAGGAATTTGGCTTATGGTATAGAAGAGAAAACAAATTTGAACTTAAGGTGTTTACCGACGGTGATTGGGCTGGAAATATTGATGATCGGAAGAGCACAACTAGAGGGGCATTCTTCATGGGTGACAGACTTGTCACATGGATTAGCAAGAAGCAAGGATGCATCTCTCAGTCTACTACAGAAGAAAAATATGTTGCTGCTACTGCAAACTACTCAAATATTGCATGGATCAAACAATTGCTAGAAGGTATGCATATGAAGATCTCAGAACCAGTGATTATCTATTGTGATAACACCAATGCAATAAACATTTCCAAGAATCCAGTCATGCATGCAAAGACTAAATACATTGCCATCAAGTATCATTATTTAAGAGAACAAGTTCAAGAAAAAGAAGTGATACTTGAATATGTGCAATCAAAAGAATAATTGGTCGATATCTTCACCAAGCCACTGCCCAAGGATACATTTGAGTACTTGAGAAAGAGACTAGGGGTCAAACCCTTGTCTACCAGTCAGTAAAAGAATGAAGGCTGCATCAGCCATATATTATCAGAATATCATTCATGATTGATGCAAGCAAAGATGAACTTCAAAGCTACATCTATATATAGAAAGGTATATATCAGAAATGAACACCAAAGCATATTGTTGTATTGATGATGGATAATGGAAATTCAAGGAATATATTATGGATAGAAGAAATAATGGTTTAACATGAATGTCAGATATTTGTAAAATATTTGTTTGGCATTGTTGTCAAAGGGAGATAAAGTTTCCATATTATCATAGTCTTCAAAAGAAGAAAGATTATCCATTATTAGATTACTCCAAAAAGGGAGAGATCATATCCATAGGGAGAGAATCTGTATAAAACTTGCAAACAAAAGACAGAGACATCAAAGAAAAAGAATAGTCAAAAGAGAGAGATTGACACAAACAGAGGACACAACACATCATAAAAAGAAACATAGAAAGATGCAAGAATCAAATCTAAGCAAACACAGAGCTTACCGACGGTCAGCCATTTTTATCAGTTATCAAAACAAATTGTTTGGTAATTTGATGAATCTCAACAATTGTATTTCATATTGTATTAGAAATATTATAGTGTGATAATATATTATGTTTCCATCAATGCCAAAGGGAGAGATTGATGACATGTAACTGATTGAATGTTTGATAATGTTAAGTTAAAGATGATGCAAGACATTAAAATAGTTAATGGTTTGTATTGTCATTGATGTCAACTTGATATCATCTGTACGGTCATGTACATAATGCCAAAGACTTCAAAGAATCAATGGAACAATGATTATACTTTCAGCAATGCATAAAAGTCAAGTATTCACTAAGTGACAGACTACACCGACAGAGTGCACACCATCGGTAAAGGCAGAGAAAAAGTCACAGTGATGACCGATGAGCAGAAGATAGTGTTGACCGATGAAGCAGAACCAAAGGATGCCCGACAAACTAAAAATAGAGTTGCATGACGGACGGAGATCCTGAAGCTAACTGGAGTTACACTAACGAAACTGGCAGTTGTCACCGATGATGAACTGTAGAATTGACTGACGGAACAAAAAGTTTAGAAAATGACAAAATATCTAGCTGGCAGAGCTTAAGGATAGACTTAACTGGTTGTTTTATTTGTTTTATTCAACCACAGTTAAGTAATTTATTTAAAGAATATTTATACAATTAGCAAGAAGATAACTACAAGATAAATCAGAAGTTAAAGTCGTAAATCGATTTGGCTGGATTGTTTTTCACGCCAAGAATCAAGAATCAAGAATTAAGGAATATCATGTCTATATAAGAGACAAGCATAATTCATTTTCATATGCAATCAGATACACGGAAGGGGAGTGAATAGAAAAAAGATGCTGAAGAGAAACTGGTGAAGGATAAACTTCATACAGTCCTGATCAATCAAGCTGAGGGAGAGCTAAAGAATTCTGTAGACACTGACGAATAGTGAAGCACAACATCACAAAGAAGAAAGTGTGGATCAAAAGGAATTGAATTGATACATTGATCAGAGAGGTATTTTACTTAAATAGATCTTAAAATCTGCAATTCAAAGTTTCATTAGAAACAGGTCATTGTGTTTCAGTTTAACCATTGAAGCATTAAGTCTCTTAACAGAGTAGGACTTAACAGTCTTCTATAATTGAGGTATATCCTAACAGATTACCAAAAAGGTTGATTCATGAAAGTATCATTGAATTTTCATAAAGCCTATTGACAACCTAAGAAGAAGGTTGATTCAAGGATGGTAGCAAGATTTTCCTAAAGCCTATTGACAGTATAAGAAGGAGGTTGATTCAAGGATGGTAGAAAAATAGATGTGAGATACTAAGTGACAACCTATATGTATAAAATCCTCTAACGAGGTTGCACTTAACAGTGTGTTTGTAACCTTTAACAGGGTTGGCTCCTAACAGGGCTCACTTCAGAAGAGTGAAAATTTGGGGTACCGGTCCCAATGGTTTTTTCCCATAACAGGGTTTCAACGTTAAAATCCATGTGTTATGTGTGTATGGTTTATTACTTTATTGTTTTACATTTCACATATGCATTTATGGATTGATTGGTATACTCTACATATTTACTGAGTATCGGTAAATAAGTTTTACTGCAAGTATCAGTAATCAAGGAGAATAAGGACAAACAAGGTAAACCGATAGACAATTAATTATTTCAAAGTATTTCAAGGCATGCATCTTGTAGGGACTTAATAATCTAAGGTGTATTGATTGGTGGATTAAAGTTTAAAGGATAAATAATCGAGGCCACTGATTCACCGCCCCTCTCAGTTATTACTAACAGCCCTCTATCTTTTATTATTTCAAGGTATACAAAATGTTATAAGGTCATGTTAGTGAGACAAAGTTTGATCTTTTCCAAGAAGAATAGTATCCAATTAGGTTCTTTTGCCAATGAGGCATTATATGTAGCTAGCGAGGCTTTGCTAATGAGGCATTTTTAGTTAAGCTAGAGAGGCAATTCTTGAGTGGTTTTTCATCACTGGGAGGATTTTCCACTCATGAAATTATTGTGTTAGGGTTACTCATTTTATATATTTTTATCGGTCTATGTGCTCAAATTTTCAGTCTTATGCATCTTTCAACATCTGAGTTTATATGATGTCTTCAAGTTTTAATGAATTTTTTATCTTCTCCATGTTCAATTAAGTTTGATAGCTTCACATCTATGATGCGTCACATGATAATAGAAATATCTTAAAGCTAGCATTTTATATGTTCAAAGTTGAAGAAAGATTAATCAAATTACATTTTTAGTGTGATATACTACAGATTTACCACCCCCCTCTCAGTGGTATTGTACTCCAACACATGATTCATGAACCTACCAAATAGTAAAGAGTGAGAAGAAGAGAAGAAACAATTCAAAATAAAAACATTACAGTGCATATGCGCAACAAATTATCACATAGGCATGGGATACATGCATAGTCGATGCTCAGGAATAGCTCAGAGATGCACAAAAATATTGAAAGTAGTAAATAGAGATAAAATACAATTTAATACAAAGAGAAAAGGAATAATTTTGAGTAGAAAATGTGCAATTCTAGTGACTCCAATGATTCAAGAAATCCAACTTCACAAAACACTTCTAACAAGAAAAACAAGATTAGTAAAAGGGTCTAGTATCCCACTAGGCATGCCAAAATGATTATGGTAGAATTGGAAAGTCTATCTTCTCAACCCACTAAGCCCAACCATGAGAGCCCTACATACACAAAGTAAAATCAACATCATTTAATAGAGTACTTCCTCAAGAATGTATAAACAATGAAATGATCAACGCAAGTTACCAAATATATTTAAGATACACTTGACTCAATTGTCCTCCTACTTTCCAATATTTTGTATGTAAAATTAGGTGCTCTTAGTTTTGTAAACACATGTTGAAGAGGCTATGAAAGAATGGAGATTGATTGATTGATACAAAACTATGAAATGGATGCAGGAAGGCTATGATATAAAGATGATAATGATAATGAGATCTCAAAGATCAAGGGAATAAGTTCTCAAAAAGTTCAAGTAAGTAAGATTGTATTTCATAACAACATTACATAAGATTATGAATGTGAGGAGAAATTCATGTTTCATAGAAGTCTTATGAAAATCAAGGGCTAGGATTAAGAGGTGATAGGATAGTGGCTACAATTAGAGAGTAGGTGAGGATAATGTGAAGGAAAATGAGTAGGTAGACAATATTGTGAATAAAGGAGATTAAGGGGCATTAGGAAATGAGTGGATGAGATAGAGTGGTAGGTAGAGGATCTTGAGTTTCTATAATATCTAGACATGTGAAGGTGGAAAAGTTAAATGAAAAGACAGGTGTCATTTGTCACAGGCTCAAAATTTGTGGAAGAAAAGTGAGATGATAAATGTGTAATTAAATAAATAGGAACTTAATTAATCATAGGATAGAAAAGGATTAGTGAATCAGATCAATAAATATGAATTTGTGTTTAAATAATATAGGAAAAGACTAATGAACTAATTAAATAAATAGGAATACATATTTAATTGATAAATAAATTTTTTATGTAATGGGGACATTTTTAGGTGTCTACAGTTATAACTACCCTTGCTACAAATATCAAATGCATGATGCAATATAATAAAAACCTATAATAATTATTAAATAATGAGGTATCATCTATCTTCTAGAATATCGCGTAGGGTAGCTAACTTGATTTTATGTACAATATTAAATGACAACTTACAAATGTAACTTTATGATAACTAAGTAATGCCAAGTAAGCTTAATGTGTAAATGATGTTTGCACTAACACTTTTATTGTTCTCGTGTGGTTTCATTATCTTAATGAGGGTGCAATAGTTATTTATAGGTGTACCAGTTATGGAAAGATGGTTTACTAAAGACTTAATAATCAAATAATTATAATGAAGATTTGTGTTAGAAGCTTGCAAGACATAAGTAACATGTTATTTATGTTAAATTTATTATTAAAAAATGCTTATCCAAATATTTAGGAATCACTTGTCTTAAAATAATGGTGGGGACTAAATTAACATCTTACATGTTGCAACTAAAAATGCTACAAGCATATCTTTCATTAAAACTTTATTCAATAGACACTAATAGACACCATTCTTGAGGTGTCATTGTACTTGCATCACATACTCATTGAAAAATAAGTATATCAAGAAAAATATCCCTCAATATTTTTTGTTTAAATTTATCTATAGACAATTAGATAATATTATCTAAAAAATTAATTATGACAATTACTCAATTATTCGAAATTAACTATAAAATAATGTTTATTTTCCATCACATAAGATAAAAAAATAGTATTAAAAGATCTACACCATTGGAATAAAACAATCAAATAAACAAAAGGATTGAGAAATGCAAAACAAAATTCAAACAAAACACAAAACAACATCTTAATATAAATATAAGAAATTGTTGGATATGATTTGTATTTAATATAAAGAAAACCTCATTAAATTACCCAATTACAACTCAAAGCATTAATGATAAGCACAAGGTGTAGTTTAGCCTGGCTTGCTTAGTGGAGAGTTTGGAGGCTGAGTAAGCCAATATAATTTGAGAGAGAGTTTTTTCAATTTTAATTATGGAAATGGGTATGGAGGGATCACCATGTACTATTGATTAAAATATTTAATTAATTAAAAAATAAAAATAATAGCATGTTTTAATTTTTATTTTTTTAAATTAATAAATAATTCTAAATTTTCATAAACAAAAATATTAAAAATTATAAAGTCGGCATGCAGTTTAGGTACAATATCAAATGAATAAATGAATGACGTCCACGAGGCCCAGCCGCCTAAAGGACAAAAGGAACACTCAACCCTAAACCCTAAACAATTTCCACAATCTTTTCCAACTCCGATCTTCTTAATATTAGAAAGTCGGCTTACAAAGCCACCCTTCACACAGACTCCAGTAAAGCTAATTCAGGAGAGCCTCCACATAAAGGTCAATATATATTTATAGGAGCCCTCACAAAATTTAGCCATTAATGGTCAAAGCTAGGCATACCAGGTGCTCAAAAACTGAGGTGTAAGAAAGCATAGAAGGTCTGCGGAAGGATTGAATCCTCATGAAACAACAATATGGCTACAGGTACATTATACTCATCTATATATAATGTGTATGTCCTTATTGAAGTATGTATATGCGTGTCTGCATGTGTTGTGCTGGTAGTTGCAAATACAATTATAGTAGCTCAGCAATAGAGCGTTCATCATAGCAAAGCATTGGATGTGTTCACAGTGATTAGACATCATATTAATAATAAGAATTAAATTTTCGCACTTTGGAGAGTTTGTAGAAAAATGGTATGTTTCAATTATGTTCTGTGATTCATTATAAGATCGTAAACAAATGGATAATGATTTTAGAGTGGTAAGCAAAGCCTGATACGAAATTTACATGCTGTGATTCATCATTAAGATAATAAACAAATGACAAATAATGATCTCAGAATGTGATCCAAAACTTGATGCAAAAACTACGAAAAGCTCAAACAATTGTATGTTTAGTATTAAAGCAGTTATAGAAGCACGGTTCTTAATGACTCAATCTTGTCCTTAGGTGATAATATGGGTTTCAACAGTGAAGAAGACGGAGCACATTTGGATACTGGGAGGGAAAGCAGTGGGACAGCTAATATGGGGTTTACTTGGAATAACCCTAGCAAACATGACGATACCTGGAAGAAGATTATTCAAGAGCAAAGGATTCCATCTTCCATAGCATTTGATTCAAATTGCTATAATCCAACTACAAGTATACAATTGGACACCACCTTTCCAGAACTAGTTTACACCAATCGCATAAACCAGGTATGAATGACTGAGGTCGAACCTAGCAATCTTCAATTATATTGTACCTGATGTTCTACCAACTGCACTGCATCCTAGTAATCTTCATTTATATCCAGAACCATAGAGCAACATCCTAGTAATCTTCAATTATATTATACTTGATGTTCTTCCAGCTGCACTTATTCATTTCATGAATGTTAAATAGTAATTGGCTAAATGAAAACAAACAGGATATGTTTGCAGACAAAATGAATCAAGTACAAAGCTGTCATACTTGGGGTTCAACCTATTTGGATGGAGGACAAAATTTCCAGAACCATCACGGAAATAACAAATTACAAGAGTCTCATCTCCAGAAGGGCTTGTTCAACAGGAACACTAACCCTAACCCTATTTCAGATATGACAAGGTTTTCAGATGCAGGGTTACAGGTGGAGGCATTTTCCAACGAAAACATCCAATTGCAAGAATCTCATCTCCAGAAGGGCTTGTTCAACAGGAACTCTAACCCTAACCCTATTTCAGATATGACAAGGTTTTCAGATGCAAGGTTACAGGTGGAGGCATTTTCCAACGAAAATATCCAATTGCAAGAATCTCATTTGCAGAAGGGATTGTTCAACAGGGACAGTAACCCTAACCCTAACCCTATTTCAGATATGACAAGGTTTTCAAGTGCAAGGTTACAGGTGGAGGAATTTTCCAACGAAAACATCCAATTGCATGAATCTCATCTCCAGAAGGGATTGTTCAACAGGGACAGTGACCCTAACCCTAACCCTATTTCAGATATTACAAGGTTTTCAGGTGCAAGGTTACAGACGGATGCATTTTCCAACGAAAACATCCAATTGCAAGAATCTCATCTCCAGAAGGGATTGTTCAACAGGGACAGTAATCCTAACCCTAACCCTATTTCAGATGCAAGGTTACAGGTGGAGGCATTTTTCAACGAAAACACCCAATTGCAAGAATCTCATCTCCAGAAGGGATTGTTCAACAGGGACAGTAACCCTAACCCTATTTCAGATATGGCACGGTTTTCAGGTGAAGGGTTACACGTGGAGGCATTTTCCAACAAAAACATTCAAGATATTTCTCAGTATTCAGGTAGAGGTCATAATGTAGAGAGCTTTAGGAAACCTAATTTTCAATTTCCTCAGTATACAGATATCACACTACCATCAGCTACATGGCCACAGGTGAAGGTGCAGCCATTTTCCCCCAAAAGCATCCAATCTCAATCATTTCCACAGTCTTCAGGTAGGGGTCTAGATATGGAGGACTTGTCCAATGCTCCATGGGCAAAAGTGGAGGCATTTTCAAGGAATGGCATCCCCTACCAACATTGTACGGATATCTCTAGTGCAGGTGGTAATGTGGAAGCCCTGTCCAATAAAACCAATCAAGCTCAACAATGCCGAGATATCCGACAGCCTTCAGGCAGGGCTCTAGAGGACTTGTCCAATGCTCCATGGACAAAAGTGGAGGCGTTTTCTAGCAATTGCATCCCCTACCAACATTGTCCAGATATCTCCAGTGCAGATGGTGATGTGAAAGCCCTATCCAACAAAACCAATCAAACTCAGCAATGCCAAGATATCCCAGGGCCTTCAGCTACATGGCCAGAGATAAATGTTCAGCCATTTTCCCACAAAAGCATCCAATCTCAACCATTTCTACAGCATTCAGGCAGGGTTCTAGGTATGGAGGACTTGTCCCATGTTCCTTCTACATGGACAAAGATGGAGGACTATTCCAATATCTCTAGTGCAGGTGGTGACGTGGAAGCTCGGTGCAGCAAAACCAATCAAGCTCAAATATGGCAAGATATCCCAGGGTTTTCAGGTAGGGTTCCAGATATGGAACCCTGGTCCAACACTGCCTTTCCATTTCAACAATGTCCACATATAACAGAATCTTCAGATAAAGCTCCAGATATGCAATTCTTTTACAACAGTGGATTTGAGGCACAAAGGTCTGTTTTTTCTGGTTCCACAAATTTGGATCAAAATCAACAATGCATTGACAATGAAGGAAATCCAAGCATACATTCAAAGGGAAATAATGAACAAAATCAACAATGCATTGACAATGAAGGAAATCCAAGCATACATTCAAAGGGAAACAATGAACCTGCAATGGAGTGTTCAAAACCCAAGCAATCTAGGATCAGATGGAGTTTGAATGAGACCACTGATCTTGTCAAGTACAGGGCAGAAAAAGATGAAATGTTCAAATGTGGAAAATGGTCAGAAGAACATCTTTGGGACAGGATTGCTTCCAAATTGAATTCCATATACACATTTCGTAATAATGGTTTAACAAGCAAAGTGTGTCGTCAAAAGTGGAACAAACTTTTACTGGAGGTCAAGAGACTCCAGACTGAAGGGAAAACAATTGAAGGCTATTTGAAGGGTGTGGAATGCATCGATGGGAATCCCAGTCACAACCCAAATGAGCTACAATGGAGTTTGGAAGAGACCTTAAATCTTTTACTATGCAGAAAAGAAATGGAGACGAAATTCAAGATTTTCAAGGACAAGCATGCTGGTCCCTGGGAAGAGATATCTCGCAGATTGAAATTCAATCACAACTGTGATAGGACCCCAAAGGCCTGCTCAGAGAAATGGGATGGCATACTTCAGGAATACAGTGCAAGCAAGAGTAAGGGTGAGCCAATTCAAGGATACTTGAGAATTGTGGAAACCATTGTGGAAAAAGATAAGAGTGTCATGATAAATTTTGGGACTGTAAGCAGGAGAGTTTTTATTTATGAAACAGCAACAACTGAGAGTATTAAGAAAGCCATCAAATGGACATTTGGATTAGAAACACGTTTCTGGTTGGAAGATGAGGAAGGATTTGTTCAGCCAATACACAATGGCATGCCTTTAAATAGAATCTACAACATTTGCCTCTCAAGACGACCAGGGAACTAATACCATGGTTTAGATATGTTTGTTTCATTAAGCGATATTTTTCTATTGCTATTTATAAATCTGAGAATGGCTACTTGTTATTTTCATCAGAATTTTCAAACCTTATAGTTGTCATGTACTGAACAGTCTGAATTCATTACAGTGATGTCGAACTGTGTAATCTTTTTGTTATATCATTTCTACTGTGCTATAGATTGATATACAACAGTAATCCTAAAGAGTTTTTCATGTTCTACACAGTATCCTCCCCTTTCGTGTGAGAAAAATTTAAAATTTAAAATTAGCGTGAAACTGAAATTTGGTCAACTTACCCTATGTTTAGAAATTGCACTATATCTTTTAGTATTTACTATTGGCTAATTTCGTGAATAAAGTTATTAATAGAAATTTAAGTTCAAATAAATAAAAATAGAATAATTAAATAGTTGTGAAAATATGACACCTTTTATTATGTTCATATATTGGCTGCTTTAATGTTGGGAAGGTGTTGTAAGCTTTGTATAATTAAAATGTTTTATACTGTGTAGTTAGGCAATCTTTTTTTAGGGAGATTGTATTTCAAATTGTAAAATATATTTAATATGGGTGGTATATTAGAATGGTCATTGGGTTCATAAAAGGAATGAATTTAATATTTTTGGTTAATTGTAAAATGCATTCAATATTGTAAAAATAGTTAATGTTAGAGTGACATATTGTAAGGCATCTTGGTTTGACAGAGCAAAGACACTTTTATGAATATTTTAGCATTAACTAATTGTGCATTATGTGCATTGATTATTTTTTCTTTGAGCATTAAATAATGGTTGTAAAGTTGGTTAGGAAGCTTCTAGTGGAGTTTCTCTTGCTTGTTACCTTCATGTCTATAACTAACAGCCTTTGATGGAGTTATTCATCATTTTTTTTTTATTCAATTATTTTGTCAATCTTGGGTCACAAGTAAAGTGGGGTTAACCCTAGAGGAAACTCCATGGTCAAGCATGCTTGAATTGGAGTAGCATTGGGATAGGTGACCTCCCAAGAAGTCTCGATGCTTTACCTCTATGAGCATCACCTAGATGCAATGAGTGCTAAGTGTTCCATTCATTCTCATGAGAGATGGGTTCTTATAAACCAACTCGGTTCAATGAGTTTGACTTTAAAATTACACTATTGAATCCTAATAGCGATATTACAATGCTAGGTCATTTTTTGTTGAAAATGATGTCTCAAACTTAAATCCCAATATTTTATATTTATATAAATTATCTTGTCCTCGCATGGGAAAGAGAGTGTCTCATTACTTTAAAATTTATGAGAATTTGTAAGCATGTCTAATGTCATTATGACATTGTAAGATGTAGGGGTTGCCTGTGAAGGATTCTATATTACATTTGAGAGAATGATTATAGGAAGCTACATTCTAAACTTGAGATTTGAATAACCTTATACCACATTTTATGACACATCAAATGACATCTTTGATTGGGGAAATTGAACTCAAATGAAATGCCTAAATTTATTAGTTGGCTATATGATAATTTAGAATAACATAAGAGAATAATCCAAAATTACATGTTAACACATCATGAGTGTTGGACATTAGAATTCCTCATGGATCAAAGCCGGTTGCTGCATTTGAGAATGTCATTCTCTAAAGGCATAGGATACTAAATCTTTTTCAAACTTACACTTGTTTTTCTCTTATGAAGACTTGAACATATTAATGTGTTGTAACTAGATTGACAGTGTCAATACAATGGTTTAAGATTGAAACGAAAGGTTTTGTTTAGAAGAATTTTTATATTGGCCGCTTTAATGTTGGGAAGGTGTTGTAAGCTTTGTATAATTAAAATGTTTTATATTGTGTAGTTAGGCAATCTTTTTTAGGGATATTGTATTTCAAATTGTAAAATATATTTAATATGGGTGGTATATTAGCATGGTCATTGGGTTCATAAAAGGAATGAATTTAATATTTTTGGTTAATTGTAAAATGCATTCAATATTGTAAATATATTTAATGTTGGAGTGACATATTGTAAGGCATCTTGGTTTTACGAAGCAAAGAGACTTCTATGGATATTTTTGAGCATTAACTAATTGTGCATTGTCTGCATTGATTATTTTTTTCTTAGAGCATTAAATAATAGTGGTAAACTTGGTTAGGAGGCTTCTAGTTGAGTTTCTCTTGCTTGTTACCTTCATGTCTATAACTAAGAGCCTTTGGAGGCATTCATCACTTTTTCATTATTCAATTATTTTGTCGATCTTGGGTCGATGAGTTTGACTCAAAACTACATAGTTTAATCCTAACAACAATATCACAATTTGACTTGTGGAAAATATTTCCTATTTATCAATTTATGAGTTTAAGGGGCTTTATAATGAATAATTCATAATACATAACACTCCTTGCATATTTTGTAAATTGGGTTGCAAGTAAAGTGGGGTTAACCCTAGAGGAAACTTCATGGTCAAGTGTGCTTGAGTTGCAATAGTATTGGGATATGTGACCTCCCAAGAATTCTTGATGCTTCACCTCTGTGAGCATCACCTAAATGCAATGAGTGTTGAATGTTCCAATGAGATATGTGTTCTTATAAACCAACTTGGTTCGATGCATTTGACTCAAAAATTACATAGTTGAATCCTAATAGCAATATCAAAATGCTAGGTCATTTTTTTTGAAAATGATGTCTCAACCTTAAATCCCAATATTTTATATTTATATAAATTATCTTGTCCTCACATGGGAAAGAGGGTGTCTCCTTACTTAAAAATCTGTTAGAATTTGTAAGTGTCTAATGTGATTATGACATTGTAAGATGTAGGGGTTGCCTATGAAGGATTTTATATTACATTTGAGAGTATATAGGAAGTTATATACTTGTGAGCTATGGAAAATCAGTTATAAAAGGAGCATAATAATCAGATTAAAACACTCAATAACCTAAAAGACCAAGACTACATACATGATTAGACATAAAAGAAAACTTAAAATAATAAGAAATTAAGGAAATGCAAACCTCCCTAAAATTTGATCCAAGCTCCCTTTTGATCTTTTAATGTGTCCATGCTTATGGATGTGTGCTCAAGATTTGATATGTTTCAAGGTTCAAGATGGGGCTTATTGCTTCAAAGTGTGGATGCAAAATTGCATTATAACATTGCATGAAAGATGGATTATTTTTTCCTCTCAAAACAACATTATAACTCTACATGGAAGGTGGATATATTTGTGAAGGAAAGAGGTTCTATTTATAGGAAAATGGACTCAGAATGAGTGGTCAAGATGCAAACTTGAAGAGGGGCTCAGATGCACCTAGAAGAGAGCACAAGGATTGTGCTTCTTTAAGTGCCTCTCATTGTGAAAAGTGTCATAAGTAGAGAGGATGAGGAATGTGACCATCTTGGTCCATGTGCAAAGGGATAAGAGAAGACTTTAGGGATAGGGTGAGTAATGAGGGCTGTAAGAGCATTAATGAGGAGTGTAAGAGCATTAATGAGGCATTTATGAGGGTCTTAATGAGGCATGGATCAGGGGACAAGAGATGGCTTGAAAAGTTTGACTTTGGGGAAAGGGTTGAATTCCTAATCCAAGGATTAGGAATGTGACAAGCTTAGGGAGTGATTAGGATTAGGATTAGGGTTTAAGAGGGCTTGAGAAGTTTGACTTTGGGAAAGGGTTGAATTCCTAATCCTTGGATTAGGAATGTGACAAGCTTAGGGAGAGATTAGGATTAGGGTTAGAGTTTAATATAGGTGATTAGGGAGATGGTGATGGGAGGAGAGAGAATGAGTGGAGTTAATTAGCTGATTAGGGTTAATTAGCTAATGAAGAAGGATTAGCATGTGTGAAGGGGTTGGGATGTGTTTGAACTCTAGGTTAGGTGGTTGGGATTGATTAGATTAGGCGTTAAGGTTAGAAGCCATGTTCTTAAATAGAATAGATTTAAATATTTAAATCACAAGTGGAGGTAAAGAGCATAATATGAATTAAACTAAATGAATAAATACATTCATTCAATCTAATAGGGAAAAGGGGATTTAATTAACTGTTAGGCCATTAGTTGCCACTTAATAATTATTCAGACTATAGCCAATTAAATGAATTAATCAGGCTAGGGGATAACATAGATCAATTAGGTAATGACTGATTACTTAGTTGACAATGTCCTAGAAGGCACTAAATGTGATTAGATATGTTAATCAGATTTAGGTGTCTTCATTTTTCCCCTCTTCGACATAGTGTTAGAATAATGCTATTTTGAAGACGTTTAAAATAATAGGCAATGCACAGACGTGATGTAGGCAACAAAGTTGCCCCAAAATGATGATTCAAATATAATTAGGAGAGAATGATGACTAGGGTGATGCCCCCTCAAGAGGGCGGTAGGAAGAAACATCAAAGCCCTAACGACGTCTCAAAAAGATGGTGAAGAGCGACAGGAAAGGGAAGGAAAAAGAAGAAGAGAGCCATGGTAGGCGATGTGGGATTCAAGTTTGTATCAGGGATGAGGGATAAAGTGTGGAGGATTAGGAGGGATTAGGATCATTGCTGGGATGGAAGATTTGATGGTAAGAATAGGATTTCTATTAGTTTTGATAGGATTACTTTTCTAGGGATTCGATGGGGGATTTTCTTGAAGCTTGAGCCTAGGGTATTTTGGGAAGGAATACCACCATGTAGTTGAGAACTTATTTTGATATAGAAATGTTAGAGCACATGCCAAGGTTACTAGGAACACGAGGCCTTGTCACCGGTGTTGCAGAGGACTGACAAGACAGACACATTGGGGCTGCCCCAGCATCACACATGACTCCCAGGAAGAACCATGGTTGAAATGATGCTAGAAAATCCCACAAGAAAATGACATTTCCCAAATGTAACATGCAAACCCAAACGGATTACATACATGCAAGGGTCATATCTGACTGACTCACAAGAAGGAAACAAAAAGATCAAGTTTTGTATCCTAGGTGCATCCATTCGTAGCATACCATGATATAAATAATTGTGGCAACCTTAAGGAGGAGAACAACCGAAAAGAATCAGGAATGATAATTAAGAACCAAAACCAAATTTCAAGATTAAAAATTCAACCACACTAATAACATTGGCATCGATTTGCGATGGCTATGTGTCGCAATTGAGACAGCCATGTGTTGCAATTGCGACAATAATAGACGTCACTATTTTTTAGTCACAAAATACGATGTTTTTCCTTTTCCGTCGCAATGATGACTTCCATCCATCGCTATGCAGCCCCTTCATTGTGACATCAACCCCGTTGCAATTCGTTAGATTATCGTCACAATTGCGATGACATTTGGGGCGTCGCCAATACAGCAAAACCATCGTAATTCTAAGCGTAGATGTCACAATTATGATGAATACCCAAGCAACTGGGACAGCATTTGGGCATCACCAATACATCAAGTCCGTCGTAATTTTGGAAGTCAACATCACAATTGCGACGGATTCAAGATAAAAAAAATTTTAAAAAAAGGCTGTGCAACAATGATGTTGACACAAATGCTAGCTTGATGTATCTTATGTTTTTTAACAGTTATAAAGGACTTGCAATGAACTGATGAAATAACATGATGGTGTGGTCAACTTCTAAAAGAATAATATAATATCTATATTTTGTTACCTGCTCTATTCTATAAAAGGGAGCCAGGTGAGTGTCAAAGAACTTCTTCTCTTCCGCTGCCTTCCTTCCAAGGCCAACCCAAAGCTACAAAACCAAGTATAATGTATAA
>MU223669.1:125378-140044 GCA_018584345.1 Thuja plicata
TGGATAAAGAGGATTGATACCACTTCTACCATCCTTTAAAAGACTGGTTTTAAAGTTAAACCTGAACTACGATGTCTCTGCGAGTTACGTAGGCAAGGCCATCTATGATGAGCCCCTGAGGCATTAGATATGGCCCTTAGGTCTTGTACTTTTGAGTTCTTCCTTAATCTTGCCACCCCTTACCAATATTTTACACATTTTGCATCTCTTTACGAAACTAGTTTTAAATACCTTACGATTGATTTAGCTAAGTTATTGATGTAGCTTATCTTACGATCTTGTATATAATAAACTATGAATTTTATATCATGCATCTAGTTGTGTAGCCCTATATAGAGGTGCAGGAAATAGAGGGGCAAGGAGAATATGATACACAGGCAAGAAAGCGAAATTCAAGTACGCAGTTGCAAGTCATGTTGGTTATTTGGACATCGTAATAAGCTTTATTGTTTTAAGTAGATTTATTATCATTTTAGATTCCAGTTAAATGATATAACAAATAGGTTGACACTATGTATTAATGTAGTATGTCATTGTTTAGAAAGAAAATAATTATTGCAAATTAGATATGTTTAGAGTAGTATAAATAGTTTGTTTAATCTAGCATTACATACAATTCTCCCATTTATTTTTCAAAAGTTATAATACTTCATACGGTAGAAGTTTTTCAGCACTCATGTGTTATGGAATTTAATGAACATGTACATATCATAAGTACAGTTTTAGTGAACATGTACATATCATAAGTAAGTACATATCCTACTTGTACTTATCAGATAGTCACAGTCTTCTATTTTTTGGATGAACTAATTTGGTAATACCAATTGTTTTATATTTATTTTGCCAACCGCTAATGAAATTATCCCAAATAAAGCACATGAAATCATGGTTCCAAAATAAGTAAAACCACAATTACTAAAAATAAGGACACTAGGACACTAAACTCTTAAAAAATCTAAAGCGACACTAAAAAAATGCATGCAATGTCGAGCTGTCGGCAATTGCCAACGGCTCGACATCGCATGTATAGCAAATTCATCGCACGTATGTCATAATTTGGACACTCATTCTGTGATGTCTAGGTGTCATAATCACGACAGATAAAATGTAATGACAACATGATAAACATTATATCTGGCTCGTATTGCAACACCTAGATGTCACTTTTTGCAAACATGCGACGAATTTTCTATACATGCGACGTCGGGCCGTCAGAAGTTACCGACGGCTCAACGTCGCATGTATAGAAAATTCATCACATGTCTAAAAAAGTGATAGATAACATGTGACACCTACGTGTCATAATACAGATAGATGAGATGCGATGCTTACGTGTCGTAATAGTGACAGATAAGATGCGATGCCTACATGTTGTAATAGCGACAGCTAAAATATGTAACAACAGCATGGTAACCATCACAATAACGATAGACGGTACAGCCATCATTAATTCTGACACCAAAACTGCAACACTGGTCTCTATCGCTAGGCCGACAGGATAGTGTTGGAAAAGCAACGCATAGCCATCGAAAAGAGGTCTTGAATGTACTAGTGTTTCCTATATGGTGGATTAAGCTCCTTAAATAAAACATTGACCTTCTATTGTGATAGACATCGTGTGATGGCTGAAACAGATCACAGTAGATGACTTCCTGCATGGTGGATTTAGTTCCTTAAACAGACCATTGACCTTCTATTGTGATAGACATCGTGTGATGGCTGAAACAGATCACAATAGATGATTTCCTGCATGGTGGATTCAATTCCTTAAGCAAACCATTGACTTTATTTAATGATAGACATTGTGTAATGGCTGAAACAAATCACAATAGATGATACCTTACATTAGGGATACATTACCTATGAAAATTTTTGAGTTATAGTGAATATCATGAGACTTGATATTCTTGGTCAGACCATATCTTTCATATCATATTGAGGTGATATCTAAAATATTTTTTGAGTTATGGTGAATATCATGAGACTTGATATTCTTGGTCAGACCATATCTCTTGATATCACGATGAAGTGATATCTTCTCTCTTAAAAGTAATGGATCTTTTGTGAATTGCATTTTGATTAATTTTATCTTCCCTAGCTTAGATTGAGTGTTGATGCTTTGTGTATCTATGGTAAGGGTCATAAGTGTTGACAGGAAGACCACTACACATTTTGTTTGATCATCCTCCCTAGCTAAGAGGGAGGGTAAATGTTTGTAGCTTGAGTCCTATGATCATTAGTATCATATAATATGTTGGTTAAAAATAATATATATTATATTACATTATTATTAATTATATGGAATTTAATATTTAATATTATATTATTATATTATTCTCAACTAATAATTGATTGATGAAACATTATAAGATTGATTAAACTATAATTAATGGGAAGAGGCATGTCCTTTCTTATAAATAATAATGAATAGACATGTCCCATGAAGGGATATGTCTCTCCTATCCTCATTCCCAATATAAATGAAAGAGAGATTGTTGCATTTGGAAAACACATACAAAATAGAGAGGTATTACATTTTTAGCTTTCCTAAAACTTAACAGAAGACTTGAACCTATTGATGTGTTATAACTAGATTGGAATTGTGAATACAATTGTTTAAGATTGAAAGGCTTGGTTTTGTTTAGAAGGATTTTTATAAGATAAAAATACAACATTATGGTATTACTTTTGTGCATACATTTTCTTCGTAAACTATTGTATCCTATCGTGTATACATTTATCTCCTTACTGATCAGTGTAGGAAATGTTTCAAGTATCGCCTTCCCTTCATTTGGTATCAAAACTTGATCAACTCTATTTCCTACATGGTGGGATTTTTTTTTCCAATAATCTTAGTTTTAGTGGGAATTTCGCAAATTAGATCTTTACTTTTTCCAAAAAAGGAAAGTTCACTATGGTTGTAGATGAAATGGTTTAATGACAAATATTTTTAGATAAGGAATCTCCATGTGGAAAATTTATTGATAGATCAAGATCTATGATGGATAATATCTTTCTAAGAAAACATTTAGGAATTAAAGTTCAAGACTTAGATGAGTTACATCTAAAAAAGTGTGATTTATCTTTAATTGAAAAATAAAATTCTCCTAAATAATGTAGTGGATTCTCATCTGTCAAAAAACATAAGGTCAAAAGATATTGAATCTACAAAGGAAATTTATGATTATGGCATGATAAAACCATTTAAACATTCTATCACAATTTTCCCAAAACTTATTCCATGTATGTCAAACACCTTAAGGATAATAGTGCTTACTATCAAGATTAAAAATCTCAATTGATTATACATGAAAATCCTCCCCTTCTCTCTCTCTCTCTCTCTCTCTCTCTCTCTCTCTCTCTCTCTCTCTCTCTCTCTCACTCTCTCTCTCTCTCTCTCTCTAATATCCATTGAAAATAATCTAAGTTTTCTTCAGTGGCCACCACAACCATATTAAAGTCTCTACACAAAAACCCAAGTGGCAGGTGGAAACAAATCAATAATCCACCACCAAAGACATGATCTATCCACAACATGATTGGTAGCATAAATTATTAATCATCATAAAGAAATGATTAGCAAATGACATGAGGGTCTATGTCAACCACTGAGTGGGATTAGACCCATGAGATATAACACAAGATTTTCATTTCAGTGCAAGAAGGTTGACTACCCCTCCATGACCTGCCTCATTATTGGAATCAAAAACCAAGCCAACTAATAGCATAAAATGTTAAAGAAACCATGAATAAAGAAACTTTGATTTCCTAACTTGATAATAAATATCTATAATAAGATACTTTTTTGAGTATCCAACACAATACTTCTTACTAAGGTCAATGAGACCTCAAAGATTCCACAACATGAAATTCATGATTTAAATTCTCGGATGTTTTGTTCACTCTCAAGTGATCAGAAGGTATTCTTCAATAAATTAGATGTCTCAGGGAAGCCATTATAAGGATTCCACACTTTTCTAGAGCACAATTGTGCTCCATCACATGCCTAGAAGGACTGCGAGAGTGATAAAGAATATTCAGATGAGTTATCAAAACTAAGACAAGTTGAGGAGTTTGAAACTAAGATGTAAAATTATAATCTTCAATGACCACATAAGCAATAGGTCTTTCCCCATCCTCCACTAGGTTTGTTGAGGTCAAGTTGAATGTAGTTGTAGCTATTTGCTTTTGTGTATCAAAAGAAAACAAGGAATCATTTCCCTTGTAAGATAACATGGCCTATAATTTCTCTTCATTGGGGCCTTAGATGAATGTGAAGGTTTTGACTCCTTGGATAAGGGAGCTTTAACCTTTGTAGTAGCCAGAGGGAAGTCCTTAATATTTTTATTTGAGGATTGGCACCAAAAAACAGTATTGGTTAGGTTCAATAAAGTACTTGTTGAATGTGGAAAAAACCTCATATCTAAATATGAATCATCCTTCAGATCATGAGTTAGATTGACTTTGATAGGACCAAGTATGGTAAAACCTGTTAGGTTCAATGAAGATAACCTTTCCAATAGACTAGGAAATGGTTTGTAAAAATGGCCAATATGGCAAGAAGAGACTGAGAAACTTAATCCAAATATCTACTACTTATTTTATTCTAAGATAGAGAAGTCGTATGACCATGGTTGAAACAGTAACAAGGAAGATTGAACATACAAAGGCCCATGTTAAAAAATGGCTTGAACATGGCTAGTCTTAGAAATGTGAAATAAACAAAAAGTTATGGTTCATTTTTTGATCCCATCAAGTTGGACAATATGAAGGGTACATATCTTAGTGAACCAATCTTGGTAAACTTATGCCTTGTTACCTAGAATTAAATAGGTACACCATTTTTATATTGGATGCTAGTGGCTAGAGAAGGTGTCTTATTTTCACAACTATTTAAATATGAAAGGATTTTAGGTCCCTTCAAAACCATTTTTCCTTTAATAAAAAACATTAGACTGAAAATAGGTAATTTTTATATGAGTAAATAAAAAAAATCAAAATTTACGATTAAATTTTATTACATTATTTTATAAATATTAAAATAATTAAAAAGGAATATTGATTTTTAAATTATAATAATATAGAATACCTACAAATAATATAGAATACCTTCAATAATTAAGTTAAAAATGGAAATATTTTCTTTGTATTACTTTCATGAAATAGTTTATTTCTTTAGTAAAAAATTATTTCATTTAATTTTAATAGTGTGAATTAAATCCCTATAAAAAGGTTAATTAAATTTATTTCCTATTTTGAGAAATAAAAAACTACTAAAATTTATACATTTATATAGAAGAATGCCAAATTTAGAATTTAGAATGAATAGGGAAAGGGGCAAATTAAGGACTTCAAAAACGTATGACTTTATTGTTGTAAATATGGTTTTTGTTCAATTATTTGTTACAATTATTTTATATAAGGCAAATGATCGTAGGTAACGATGATAGTTACCTTGATTGCAATATTGCTAATAAGTTAAACCTTAAGCTAAAAAATAAGAATTATTGTCCTAAAAAGAGGGGGAGAAACTTTTTGTCATTCATTTAATGAGTGATAAATTACTACAAATTAAGGAGACATAATATTCATATTATGGAAGAGCCAATAGTCTTTTTAAAAAATTTCTAAGATGAATAGAAAAGTTGAAACAAGACCAGACATTATCTGTTCGTTGAGGGAAAATCCATAAGTTTTGAAGATCCAATCAATCATTAGCTCCCAACCATGGGGTGAATGAAACCCAATCCATAGATTGGTTTCTAAAATAAAAGAAAAATCTTTCATTATATTGATTAGGCTATAGAAGATATCCTTAATACAAGACTTTAGAATGCCAAATCTTATTTTGAGAAATAAAAAATTGTTTAAATCTAGTTAATATATGAAATAGAAATGTATAAAATTAAGGATATATCTTATGATAAACCTAATTTGTTTAGTTTAATATATAATATCTACCCTCATGAATAAAATATCCCAAGTCTTTCCAAACAAGACAACAAGATACAACATGTGTATAGTAAGGTCTTAAAGATTTTCTATCCTTGATATTCACACAAGTATAAAGAATAGAGTAAGGATTCTTGTGTAAGCCTAACATTTATAGATTTTTAAAATATAGAAGGAAAGTCTTACAACCCCTTTTACACAATTGTTCACTTATTTTTGTTTGTAAGCTATGACTAGGGTGAGTGCATGAGAAATAATTTGGGTGAAATTTAATTGAGTTACAATCACAATGTAGAATTGCTTGAAAATTGTCAATTTCACTAAAATCCTACTAGCCTTCTAAAGTACTTTAGAATTCAAAGATAAAATTCAAAATTAGAGCTAAATTTGTTGCTTTGAAAATACAATTCTTAAATTTTTTTACTCTTCTATGAGAAATTAAATAATTTAATCTAGCAATGCACAATTATAGTTAAAACATTTTCACTCTGCCCTAAAATAATTATAGTAATAGTTAAACATGTAAGCTCAACTCTATTAGGGTTTAGATTTTCAAGGTGCTACTTGGGTCTAGCATTGTTATATATAGGTTGTTATTGGTAACAGTGGATAGGGGACCCCTATGGGTTTCCCCATCCTTGCTTCCTCTAAACAAGTGGCTTTTCTTGCTACAACTATTGTTTCTAATCAAAGGTTTTCAATACTATCCTCTGCATCCCCACCTTACAATTTGGGTTTATTTTTTTCAAAGAAAGGACCTACTACTTTTGTTATAGATCTGCCCAAATTGATTAAGGAATCTCATTGGTTGAGCAAAAGACATCATACAAAAGTCAAAGGTACAATGGTTGATGTACTGGATGAGCTAATGAATGTTATTATTGATGAGCTAAGGCTATCTCTATTTGGTAAGTTCCTTTGTTTTAGACCTAATATTAATTAAGTTAAAAATTGGGTTGGTGAACAATAAAAGATTAAGGATCGTTTTTAAATTAGTGCTATGGTCACTAGCCTATTTATTTTTAGCATTGTGAATGATTGAGATCTCATTAAATTCTTCACAAGAGGGCCTTGGACTTATGGTGGAAATTTATAGAATTTTTTGTCTTTTAATAAATGGAAACTGGGGTTTGATCTAATGACAGACCTAGGGGAAATAGCTCCTACTTTGATTCACCTCCTTGGCTTCCACTAGAATATAGAACTTTTGGATTTTTTAGAGGGATTGAAAGATCTCGTTTGAGTCTTTTGGCTATGGATAGAATTACCCAAGAAAAGTTGATGCGTATCTTTGCAAGAATATGTGTTAATGTCGCTACCAACTTCATCCTTTCCACCTAAGTAATGTTGAAGTCTAGGTTTGGTTCTTGGGACCAACCTATTAAGTACGAAAACGCTAAGGAATACTAACGGATATGTAGAAATTATTGGCATTTAAGTAATGAATGCAAACAACAACCTCTTAGGAAACCACAAGTCCTTAAGAATATTCACGGTCAAATAGAGATAGCCCCTACAGATGATGCAAGTAAATCATATTCTATTGGGTTCCCTAACGCTCTAGCTATTGAAAAGAATAAAAATTTTAATAAAAAGAAGAATATCGTAGATCCTATAGCTTCTACTCTAAGTATATACATGTTGATCAGCAAGATTTAGACAATCTACTTAACATTGGTCCTAGAATGGAATTATAAGTCAAATGGATCAAGTTAAAGAATTGGGTATCTTAACAAATATCAATCCTAAGAAGAATGTAAAGGATACAATTGATCTTGATACAAATTATAAATCTATGGCTCTAAAAAATTATGGATTTATAAAAAAATAGCTTGGTTAAGTCCATCTCTCTGCATCAAGAATCTAGAGATGAAAATTTGTAATGTGGTGATGATTTAGGTCAAATTTTGGTTGAATCCAATCCAACATTTTAGAGGATCATAAGGAAGGGAAAAATGGAATCTCAGATAGTTAGATTAAGGATATGAGTTGTGTTTTCACTATTCAAGTGGTGGAGTTAGTGAGTTCTACCCCTATTCAAGCAATAGACTTAGTAAATGGTAATAAATAAAATATGAACCATGATAAGTCCTTGGCTGAAATGAGGGTAAGATTAAAAATTTAGAATATGGATCCAAGAATATCAAAGATAATTTTTCCCTATTAGGATTCTCTTTGACACCCCCATAAATTAAATATAAGAAGAGTTAGGAGGAAGATGACTAAAAAATGGAATGGATACAAGTAGGAATAAAACCCATGAAGAAAAAGAAGGTAAATGTCGGAGAGGATGGAAAACCAAGTAGACCTAGTCAAAGGGAATCTATAAATAGGGATGAATCCAAGGAATTTGAAAGCAAGAGGAAAAGGGCACCAGATAACTTGTTAGGTCCATGAAAGAAAATAAAATGACCAAAAGGGTGACCTTTCTATGTGGGAGGTTATGTAGTGACGTGCTAGGAACCCCAATTAAGAAACATCTAATATAGCATAATTGTAGACTTTTTTAAATTCGAAACATAAAAATATATAATTACATTATACATGGAATAAAGGACATGCAAGAGTGGTAGACACACACACAACTATCTACATTCATTGAGGTCTCCTAACATTTTTTTTAATAAGTCAGCAGGGAGAGAGCCCTTATCCCAATTACAACATAAACATCAAGAAACAACACTATAACCCCTTCTTTTGGCCATTACAACTGAAAGGAAGCAAAAACGTCCCTAAGAAAAATCAATCAAAGATAGTACTAATATAAAATTTAGAGATTATCCTAACACTACTACCAGCTACATTATCAGTTTAGTAACCTATCATCATAATGTATCTATATCAGTATATGTTTAAATTTAAAATATAGACAAAACCAATAGAATTTATGCTCATGAGGTGTACATTGTTCAAATAAAAATGACCATGCTATGATGACCAAAATAACAAGAAACTATCCTATCATCATAATGTATCTATATCAGTATATGTTTAAAAAAATATAGACAAAACCAATAGAATTTATGCTCATGAGGTGCACATTGTTCAAATAAAAATGACTATGCTATGATGACCAAAATAACAAGAAACTATCGTATCATCATAATGTATCTATATCAGTATATGTTTTTTAAAATATAGAAAAAACCAATAGAATTTATGCTCATGAGGTGCACATTGTTCAAATAAAAATGACTATGCTATGATGACCAAAATAACAAGAAACTATCATAAAAACTAAATAGAGAAGCATCAAAAAAAGTATGAAAAAAGAAAACTAGCTTAACTATCATTGAATTTAAAAAATTTCTCCTAGTCCTTTGACAGACTTTTAAGATTTCTCTTCCAATCTTTTGTGTCTTCTTCATGTGCTTCCTTCTCTCTCTACTACTCCTCCTTCCTTTTCTTCATCATTTTCCTTATTCTTCTTTTTCCAATAACAACTCCAAAAATATATTTTTTCATAAGGCCATCAATAACCCTGCATAGAGAGGATATAGAAGTTTTGAAATGTTCCTTGGTAATGACCAATGACGTAGAAAAATCATCAAGAGCGAAGAGTCTCTTGCGTAGTATTTCAACTTGATCCTGAAGATTAGGGGTTTTATCATCATTGTCTAGAATAGGGGAGGGAGGGATGTTCTCCAAAAGGTCGTCAACACCTGGAACAGGGGAATTGCAAACCATTTTCAGAGTTTCCTCTTCTTCTTCTACATAATTTTTGTTTTTTCATCCCCAATCTCCTCTTCTTCTTCTACATAATCTTCTTCCTCAGTATTTTATGTGGATTCCTCCTCTTCTTCCAGTTCATATTCAAAATTAGTCTCTAGCATCAGCTCTTCTAAAATTTGTTTATCTTTTCTATTTAGGGCATTTGCAGGATCATTTTATGCCAAAAAGTGGTGATGTGAAAAATAAGTCCTAATTGGTAGACCGATTGAAAAGCCACTATAACTTTGAAATGGTATAACATTTTTTAAATCGGAAACATGTGTCACATTCTATGATTTTCCTACTACAAGAAAAAAAATATGTGTTTTTAAATTTGATGAAGTTTATACTAAGTTAAGGTGGTCAAACATGAGAGTTTTTATATTTTAGATTATTTGTAGAATAAAAATCATAATTACTTATTTACTCTGAAAAAATTATAAAAAAATGTCATATCTGGACATGAGTCTGCTACTTATATCTAGAATCTAGTAAAAAAATATTATTGTTTAATTTTGTTTAAGGTGGTCAAACATACGCCTACTTATTTTTTTAGATTCAAAATCTATGATTTTCCTACTACAATTAAAAAAATAAATATTTTTCAATTTGATAAAGTTTAGACTAAGTTAAGGTAGTTAGACACGAGATTTTTATATTATGGAAAACTTGTAGTAGAAAAATCATAATTAATTATTTTCTTGGAGAAAAATTACAAGAAAATATGCGTCACATCCAAACAGGAGTCTTCTACTTATATCTAGAATCTTGTATAGAACTATTATCATTTGAGTGTGTTTAAGGTGGTCAGACATACACCTACTTCTTATCTTTTTCCTGAAATTTTCATACTACTGGATTGAAATTTGAAATTTCACCATATAGAATATTTTTTTAAAAACAAGGGCTAGCATCTTAGAAAATAAATTCAATTTGCTACAGATTCTCTTCTTACACATTTTTTATATAAGATTGATAACTTATCCAAATTTTTACATCAACTTTCCTAACCCAGATTTTTTGAATTTTCATTGCCACTTAAGGCATAGTTTGGCATACCATGATACTGCACATACCCTTTATTGATAAAATGGGATGACCTTCTTTCATTAGAGATTACCTCATGTTTGGACTCTTCAAAATTTTCAACTTCCTCAATAGCCTCATCCTCCTTGTCCACATGAATTAAAGGACTCAATTTTGTAACCTGTTTACTAATTTTTTTAGCTTTTGAGGGAATCAGATTGCCAAAAAAGGTCTTTATCTTTAGAGGGGTAGTGTCTAATAGTGCTTATTCAAGATGGATTTCCTCAGCAGTAGATTTAGGGTTTTTTCCCTTTTTTCTTTCTGCTAGGGTTGGGGCTTTCTGACAGAGGGTTCTTTTCTAAAAGCTTAATTTTTACAAAGAATTTGGCTGCCACCACATTTTTGTTTTGCTTATTTTGGGGATAAGAAAGGAGATGATCGTGGAAGGGAGACTTATAAAAATCATGTTGGTAGAGAGCATAGATAAGACCCTAGTGAAGTGATGGTATAGCACCCTTAGCAATGATGCTACTCAAAGACAAGATGACAAAAAATGGGATATTTATCTTATGGCCATTCCTAATGTGATTGAGGATAGGAAAGTGGTAACCATGGAAGCTGGTATACTAACCCTGAAGGGTGAAATTGTTAGAATAGTCCCAAAGGATAACTGAGAGGGGGGTGAATCAGTTATCCACCAATTTAATTCTTTTCCCTTATTAACTTAATAATACAATAAATTAAATGCTCATTCAGATAACACAGTACACAACACAATTTGATTACAGGGAAACCAAATGGTAAAAACCCCAGTGGGAATTAGCACCCATAATGAACTATACTTGTTTATAGTAATCCCTATAAGAAGATCTTGCAACCCTGTTAGGAGTTGTTCTTTACAAAGCAATAAGTATAGTGACCTGGTTAAGGGTCTGACCCTATTAGGAGTCTTTTACAAATAACCATGTTAGG
The DNA here is from genome assembly GCA_018584345.1 of Thuja plicata. Lineage (NCBI taxonomy): Eukaryota > Viridiplantae > Streptophyta > Pinopsida > Cupressales > Cupressaceae > Thuja > Thuja plicata. The sequence continues at coordinate 137,040 of MU223669.1, forward strand.
GGTGAGGACTCACTGTCCAAAAGCTCACTACTTCAATGGTGAAGGCTACAACCTTCTGTAGAACAGATATGCACTATATATGATAATGAACTGTAGAGTAGACCTACTGTCTTGATCAGTTCCAGTGTATTGTAATCTTTCACTTCTTCTTCACATAGATCCTTGATGAATGAAACAACTTTGATATTATGCTCTATACTTTTTCTATCTCTTTTCTTATCATTCACACTTTGCGTTTACAAAATGAACTGCTATAAGTATCTTCTTTAAAGTAGAGAGTCATGTCAACTCTTGGAAACACTTCAACAACATCTTTGTTGGCTTAAATAAGCATGCAAACAATATTACATCCTCACAACACAAACTGAACAGACGTGACGCTTCACTAAGTCAGCTTCACCAAATCATCTCAAATAGCACGATCATGATGTTACATGATAGGCGCATTTAACCAAACATAGTTAACTCATAACTAATCATGAATATACACATGCATATCCAGAAGATGGGCACAACTCAAGAAACATGTTAAATACATCGGTTCTGAATAGATACTCTTCCAGAACTGTAACTGCCAATAACAGAATTACACAACTTGACTGAAACATCATATCTGGATCTGTGTGTATGAAAATAACATAATAAACATGTCTACAACATGTATCTAACCATGCAAGGCTTGATATCATCATTCTGATAAGTACATACAAAATCACTACTGTGTATTATATGTTGTCATCAATGAAAAACATACAATCAATCAACTACACAGAAACAAATCTCCAACAATCTCCCCCTTTGACATTGATGGAAACATATGATATTAAAAATATCCTTTGTTCATGGTGTCCTCTTTATTTTACAATCTTCTCAATATCCTCATCAAAGATTCCTCTCCACTGCTTTAGTTCTTCTGACTATTTTTATACTCCCCCAGAGTATATGCTCCCCCTTACTATATACTCCCCCTTTGACATAAATGGCAAAGGGCACCATAAACAATTAGGCATAGGTACTACTCCAAAATTAGAGTAGTCAACCATTCATCAGTCACTAAGGACTGATGTTCTTGCTACTTTATCTAATCAAACTCAGGAGAGGGAATTACTCCCAACTTCTCCCTGAGATACTAAAAAGTATCTTTTGATAAAGGCTTTGTGAAAATATCTGCCAACTGTTCTTTGGTGCTCACATAGTCCAATTTCACTTCTTTGTCTACAACCTTTTCTCTTAGAAAATGGTACTTGATCTCTATGTGTTTTGTCTTTGCATGCATCACAGGGTTCTTAGACATGTTAATAGTGCTAGTGTTATCACAATGAATAACAATAGGATAATCAACTTGAATACCAAAGTCTTTAACCATCTGATTGATCCAAACGATGGTTGAACAATTATGTGCTGCTACAACATATTCAGCTTCTGTTGTTGACTGAGAGATACAGTTCTGCTTCTTTCTTATCCAAGAAACCAACCTATCTCCAAGAAATAATGCTCCTCCTGAAGTACTCTTCCTATCATCAATGCAACCTGCCTAATCTACATCTGTATACACATGAAGTTGTGCATTCTCTGATTTAGGATACCATAAACCATAGTCTATAGTTCCCTTTAGATATCTGAATATCCTCTTGATTTCCATTAGGTGACTTTGCTTGGGTTCAGCTGCAAATATTCCAACAATGCCAACTGCATTAGATATGTCAGGTCTAGATTGAGTTAGATAAATGATTTTTCCAATCATAGATTTGTACAATGTCTTATCAACTGTTGTGGAATCATCATCTTTTGAAAGCTTTCTTCCTGTTATCATAGGAGTGCATAATGGCTTACAATCTTCCATCTTGAAGGTCTTCAATATTTCCTTCACATATTTTGACTAATTAATGAATATACCTTTATATGTCTGCTTTCCATTTAGTCCCAAAAAATATTTTATAGGACCAATCATGCTCATTTCAAATTCATTCTGTATTTCTTTTGCAAATGCTGCACTAAGCTTGTCATTACCTCCAAAGATAATGTCATCAAAAAATATGGCAACTAGTAGTAATCCATCATGTGTCTCTCTTGTGAATAGGTTACAATCTGTTGCACCTTTCTTGAATCCAATCTTGATAAGATAACCATCAAGTCTTTCATACCAAGCTCTTGGGGCTTGTTTAAGACCATAGAGTGCTTTCTTCAATTTGCATACCATGTCTGGTTTATCTGAAAGATTAAATCCTTTAGGTTGTTCTATGTAGACTTCTTCCTTCAAGTCACCATTCAAAAAAGCTGATTTTACATCCATTTGATAAACTTTAAAGTCTTTGAATGTTGCATAGGCCAAGAACAATTTAATGGTTTCCAGTCTGCTCACAGGGGCAAATGTATCAGTGTAGTCTATTTCTTCTCTCTATGCATATCCTTTACATACCAATCTTTCTTTGTTTCTTACTACTGTACCTACTTCATTCATCTTGTTTCTGAAGATCCACTTTGTTCCAATCACATTTTTGTCATAAGGTCTAGGAACCAATTCCCATGTCTCATTTTTAATTACCTGATCTAATTCTTCTTAGATTGCATTCTTCCAATCAGAATCATTCCAAGCATCTTCAACACTTAAAGGTTCAATCTATGAAAGTAAACATACCTCTTCATCCATTTATAGACTTTTTACTTTTGATCTGGTCAAAACACTGCTACTCTGATCGCCAATGATATCATCTTTAGAGTGGTATCTAGATGTGAATTTAGGAACCTTAGGTGTTACTTCTTCTTCTGTAATCTGTGATTCTTCTTTGCTTGATTCAGGGTCATTGCATGAGACATCAATACAATCAAACATTTCTTCAATAACAGTATCTTTGCTGCTAGGCCTGGGTTCTTCTTAAATCATAGGTGCATATTCATAGTATCTCTCTTGAACCATAAACTTCTCATCAATTTTTACATGAGTACTTTCAATTATCTTTTTCAATCTCAAATTGAAACATCTATATGCTTTTCTTTTTGTAGAG
>MU223669.1:141759-152918 GCA_018584345.1 Thuja plicata
TTTCTCCACCATTGTTTCTGATTCTAGAGACTGCTTCATTTATCCTTTGATTGTAAGCTCTAATGTTCTCTTCAGGTAACATCTCAAGACTATTGTATTTATTTTTCCATGTCTTCCTGCGTGCATTCTTATCTTGAATATCTCCTTCAAACATATCTTCTAAATACTTCCATATGGTGTATGCTCTGTCAATTTTCTTGATCTCAGAAAATTCACTGTCGGATAGGGCACTTATTAGGGCTTCTTTAGCAATTGCATTATTGGTAAATGTCTCCTTTTGTCTACTAGTAGAATCATCCATTTCAAGGTCTTTTAGAGATGGAATAACAACTTCTTGTGTAGCCATCTCAAAGATCTCAAATCCAACACACTGTAGATGTGTTATCATTTTGTTTTTCCAATCTAGATAATTTTCTCCATCAAACTTAGGGCTCTCTTTTATAAAGTAAGACATCAGATCTACCTTAAGCTGTTACGCTTCTTCTACAAGGCACTTGGCTCTAATACCAATTGTTAGAATAGTCCCAAAGGATAACTGAGAGGGGGGGGTGAATCAGTTATCCACCAATTTAATTCTTTTCCCTTATTAACTTTAGAATACAATATATTAAATGTTCATTCAGATAACACAGTACACAACACACAATTTGATTATGGGGAAACCAAATGGTAAAAACCCTGGTGGGAATTAGCACCCATAATGAACTATACTTGTTTATAGTAATCCCTGTTAGAAGATCTTGCAACCCTGTTAGGATTTATTCTTTACAAAGAAATAAGTATAGTGACCTAGTTAAGGGTCTAACCCTATTAGGAGTCTTTTACAAATAACCCTGTTAGGGGTGAGGACTCACTGTCCAAAAGCTCACTGCTTCAATGGTGAAGCCTACAAACTTCTATCGAATAGATATGCACTATATCTGATGATGAACTGTAGAGTAGACCTACTATCTTGATCAGTTCCAATGTATTGTAATCTTTCACTTCTTCTTCACACAGATCCTTGATGAATGAAACAACTTTGATATTCTGCTCTGTACTTTTTCTGTCTCTTTTCTTATCATTCACACTTTGCATTTACAAAATGAACTGCTATAAGTATCTTCTTTAAAGTAGAGAGTCATGTCGGCTCTTGGAAACACTTCAACAACATCTTTGTCAGCTTAATTAAGCATGCAAACAATATTACATCCGCGCAACACAAACTGAACAGACGTGACACTTCACTAAGTCGGCTTCACCAAATAATCTCAAATAGCATGATCCTAATGTTACATGATAGGCACATTTAACCAAACATAGTTAACTCATAACTAATCATGAATATACATACGCATATCCTGAAGATTGGAACAACTCAACAAACACGTTAAATATGTCAGCTCTGAACAGATACTCTTCCAAAACTATAACTGCCAATAACAAAATTACACAACTTGACTGAAACATCATATCTGGATCTGCGTGTATGAACATAACATACTAAACATGCCTACAACATGTATCTAACCACACAAGGCTTGATATCATCATTCTGATAAGTACATATAGAATCACTACTGTGTATTATATGTTGTCATCAATGACAAACATACAATCAATCAACTACACAGAAACAAATCTCCAACATAAATACTTCATCACATAAAAACAAACCAGAGCCTAAGGGCGGTGAGGTAAGGAGAACCTTTCATACCCATTCTTGTTGGCGGCCACAACACATTTTTCCCCTTTTTTAAAAATGATCTCTTCATATAAAATCTATAATCCCTAGATCTTCTCTTCTCAACTTTATCACCTTCACATTTTAACCCTGTGGCTTGTACAATTAATTATAGAGTCACCCAGAACTTGATGCTACTAATTGTGATATTTCCTTGATGTCATGAGTTGTAGAACTTCATGGACAAGGTTCTATTGTAACCCCTCATCACTTAGAAATATGGTGTTAGCTTTACTCTACTAAATATGTCCCATAATTCATTTTTCTGCAACAACTCTCTCCAATCTTTAATATCCAAGCAATTGAGAGGCCCACCCATCACTCTCACCTCATAAATATTTAATTGGAGATTATAAATGCACATCTGAGGCCCACTTATACTAGTTTCAGAATAAAACAAAAATCCCTTTTTCCACCTTTTAATAAACAAATTATGAAGCTTCTTAAACACAATAAACTTATGCCTTTGGAAAAATAAAATTAACTTGATATTATAACCCATCATCATTATGTTTCATATTTGGCTACTATAAAATATATTGGGGTGATTTTTTAGATTATTGAAAAGCCATCTCTTGTTAAGGGTATCTTTAAAATTGTCATTAATGTATATACCGATAACTTGATCATTAATGACATTATCATTATTTTGAGCTCACATATCTTTTGGGTGGTAATGCCTACTTGACTGCCAGCTAATCTTGTGCTCCACATTATTTTAATTTAGATAGGTTTGGAAAAAGTGACCTTCAATTTTATTCATATTATCATGTGTGATTTCAAATATTTCCTTTCCTCTAAAGAAGGTTAATGATGGGTCCCACTTTCTAGGCTTAATACCACCATTTATCTTTCTCTTTGTACAATCATTTATTCACAAGAAATAATAATTTGTCATTATCCTCATGTTATAGTCAGGCTTATAATTAATTTATTTAGAATACCCCGTACTCTCTCCAAAGATCCACCTTGGAGCAAAAAACACCAAAGCATTAATCCTGAACATAGATTTCATCATGAACAAGGTTGAACAATCTCATCTATCCTCACATTAGCTAGGATTTATTTAAGCCTCTTTAGAGTACTGCTCAAATTTAATAAAGCTCTAATCTTGATAATTCAGGCCAAGATTAGTCATAACGTTCATTGTACTATTTCCTTACCTTAGAGTGTGGCTAATTTCATAATGTCAGAAGGTGGGAAAAATTATTTTACAATCCTCTAGAATACTTAGCAGATACCATAGACAACCAGAATTATATTTTAAGTAGTCCACAATTAGCTTTTAATATCCTTCAAGGATTATTTTTTCATAATTCATCTCTTTTAAGAATTTTATGTCTTGCCAAGCAGCAATAGATTCAACACTTTTATTTGATCCAACACCCAAGTTTTTACAGAAGCCTTCAATAAATGTGCCCTTCCAATCCCTAATAACTCCACCCACAATAGAGTTCCTAGTGTTTCCTTTAACACAAACATCCACATAAAATTTAATACATCATTCCTATGGGGGGATCCATCTTGTAATTTTTATCTTCATTATACTTATCCAATTAATATTTAGGAGGTTATGTTGTATTCCCCAATTGTGTTTAACCCTCAACTCCTGGAGACTAGGGATGATTTTTCCTTTCCCAAAGGTAAAAACATTCATGTTTTCCTTAAGTTATTGTTTGATAATTTGAAACACATGTTGTTTCTTGATAGATCCTTCAATATTATGTTATTTTATTCCTTCTATATGTTCCATCTAAGAAAAGGGGAGATTTGGGCCCATAGGTTTCTGATAATAGGGTGATTAAAGGGGTAGAAACTCCACTAGTAAATGAAAAATCTCATAGAATCCTTTATTACCCACCTAACATTAATCAGGGACAACACCTAGTCCCATACCTCCCTGGCATGGGGGCATAGTAAAAATAGATTATTGATACTTTCACAATTAGAATAATAGAGAATGCATATATTCACCATAGAGAAACATCTTTTATCTAGGTTGTTAATTGTCAAAACTTTTCCATGGGAGGTGAACCACCAAAAATAATTATCCTTAGTAATTAGGTTAGGTATCTAAATCTAATTACACATCTTATTGTTTTCTTCCTCGACTTCCAGAGCTCTATAAGAAGATCTTACTAAAAACCACCATAAGAGTTATATTTTGATATCCATTTATCTATGTTCATCTGTGAAAAGAGGGAGAAATCAGGTAAGAGGGGGAAAATGGAATTAAATTCATCCTAAATAATTTTTCTAATCTTTGGAGAGATTCCTTCACTTTCTTGTAATTCATTTTCTAAGTTCTTCCATAACATCTTGTTACCTTTTCATTCAATGTAGTTACTAACTAAATTTCCATTTTTTCTCAGGAGCCATCTTATAATCTAGTTGAGGTTATTATAATCCCCTATGGGTTTATCTTGATGCCAAATATCCTCCCATAAGTTGGTAAATTATTACCATCCCCTATTATTTTCTTGTTTCCTTTCCTTAACACCTATTTAATTTTGAGAATGTTGCTCCAAAGAGGGGAGCGTGAGGTAGGGTTAGGCTCATACAAGAAGGAGTATGCATGTCTATTTTGGAGGTAATTTGTCCCTAATAAGATTGACGTGGTCCTTATTGTTGTCTATAAGCATCCATCCCACTTTGGAAATGAGAATTTTTTTGAATGCTCTTATTTCTTGATACCAAGCCTTCCCACTTTCTTCGAGGTTCAAATTTTATCTCACTTGACCAACACAATTCTACATTTATCCTCAATAACAATCCATAATCTAGTTTCTTTTCTAACTTTTCTATGGTGTCCACCACCGAGCCAGTAACTTTAAATAGAGAGAGCTGAGAGAGAAATACGTAGTGATATTTTGGAGAAAGGCCTTTAGGAATTGGATTTTCCCTGCCCGACTTAACAACTTACCTTTCCATCCCACAAGTTTCTTCCAATGAGACTATTCTAGTAAGTAGAAGAAGGAAATTTGGTACAAAGGGCTAAACCTAAGTAAGATTCATGTAGGAATCATCATTACAACTTATAACTTTCTTTATCTTGACTTAAAGAAATAGAGTTTACTTTTGTGATAGTTTATTTGTTTTCTTGAAATCTTAGCATAGTTATCAAGAATTTTGTTCCATTTCTTGGCTTCAGACAAGTAGGCTTCCTCAAATAGAATGGTATCATCAACAAATTTTTGGTGGGAAATGGTTGGAGTTGTGAAGAAGATTTTATTCCTTTGTCTTTTTTTTCCTTCATCCCAACCTAACAAAATGGCATTATGATCTAAGCCAGTCTTAGATTGGTAGGAAAGGGAGAATTCAGTTTGATTAGACCAATTAGAGGAAAGAAAAAAAACTATCCAGTCTAAATTGAATAAGATTTCACATTTTATTCTATTGGTCCAAGTGAAGATTGAGCCCTGGAGTTCAATGTCAGTCATCCCAGTAATGTAGAGAAAATCAGCCAAGTCCAGCATGCTTTGATTAAAGTCCTCTGGATCACTAGATTTCTCAAAGGGGTACAAGGGGGAATTAAAGTCACCCCCATCATCCATCTAAAAATCCTTATTTCCATGAATAGTAGCAGAAAGGAAATCTTATAAGGCTTTCCTAGAAAATCTAACATTAAGGGCATAAACATTAATCAAATTCAAAGAGATTTTGGAGCTTAGAGACTTGAAAGTCGTAATCAAACTACATTTGGAGGATTGATATAAGGTAAAAGGGTCATCACCCCACCTGAGGCACCTCCTGCATCACTAGATTCTCATTCAGTAGTAGGCCATATACACTTTACTATCTTCTCAAACCCTTCCTTCTTTATTTTGGTTTCCTACAAAATCAAAATATCCACCTAATGAAATATAATTGATTGAATGTTTGAAGATGTTAAGTTGATCACCGAAATGTAGAAAGATAATGCAAGACATTAAATCAGTTAATGGATTGTATTTTCATTGATTTTAACTTGATATAATTTGGTCATTTATATTCAAAGTGTCAAATACTTCATAGAATCAGAGAGATAAAGATTATGCTTTCAGTAATGAATAAAAGACCAACATTCACCAAGTGACTACAAACACCGGTGGTTAGTGGAATCTGACAGAAAGAGAAGAATGATAGCAAAGTCACAGTGATTCCCAAGAAAGAAACCCAACAAGCAATACTGACGAGTAGAATCATAAGCATAACCAACGAGTATAACTTCACAGTGCTGCCTGATAGACAGACAACCCCGACGGAGAAGCCCGAGGAGACCTGAAGTGTTGACCAAAGCTATCAAAGAGTTAACACACTGAAAATAACTAAAGTTCAGAAATGACAAAATACTTAGCTAGAAAGAGCTAAAGATAGACTTAACTGGTTGTTAACATTTTTTTCATTTACAAGTTAAAGCCAGAGATAAGTAAAAGATTTAAAGTTGTTTTATCCCGTTCTCAAGGAGAAATCTATGAGATAAAACTGAAGTAAAGCCTAAAAGCAAGATTGGCTAAAATTGTAGATCACACCAAGAACAAGAAAATAAAGAAGTGAGAAACAGTTATATCATGTCTATAAAGAGACAATCTAATTCATTATGAATTAGGGGAGTGAATAGAAAAAGAGGATGCCGAAGAGAAATTTATGAAGAACAAATTCATACAATCCTAATCAATCAAGCTGAGGAAAGAGCTAAAGATTTCTGCAGACACCGAGCAACAAAGAAGCACAACATCACCAAGCAGAAAGAAGTGGAGTAAAGGTATTGAAAAGATACATTGATCAGAAAGGTATTATGATCTTACAATAGATCTAAAAATCTGCAAGTCTAAGTTGTATCTGTGAATGGATCATTTACTATTTCAGTTTAACCATTGATTTAGAAAGTCTCTTAGCCAAGTAGGACTTAACAATCCTTTCTATATTGAGATACATCCCAAGGAGTATCAAAATTTTGATCATGAAGATAGAATGAGATGCCAGATACCATTTGACAAACCAAGGTTTGGTCATAGAAGGTAGCATAGAGATGCATGATATCAAGTGACAAACTATTCTATTTAAATCCTCTAATAAGGTCACACCTAATAGTGTGTTTGTAACCTTTAATAGGGTTGGCTCTTCACCAAGCTCACTTTAGAAGAGTGAAAATTTTGGGTTACCAATCCCATGTGGTTTTTCCCTTAACAGGGTTTCCACATTAAAAATCCATGTGTCAATGTGTTTATGAGTCATTACTTTAGTGTTTTGCATTACCCATAACTAATTCTAGATTGATCAGTATACACTAATCAATTTACTATTTTTTGGTAAATGAAAGATTGTTAATCAGTAAACAGAAAGAATAAGGTTTAACAGTGAACTCCGAGTAGTAGTTATTTGTTAAGATTGTTTGAAGGCATTCATCTTGTAGGACTAAAAATAACTAGAGGCTTAATATTGTGGTACTAAGTTTTTGGGTTGATTTATTGGAATATTTTTGAGGCCATTGATTCACCCCCCCCCCCTCTCAATTATTCTAACACCGCCTTGTTTTCTAGAATAACACCCTTCAACATGTGTTGTTTGACATGGCTATTTAAGCCTCTCAAGTTCCAAGAAAGGATCTTCATCATTAACTTAATTTTGCTAAACAACCCATCCTTGAGTTTCACTCCCACTCCTTGTAAGAGTGGCCAACTCATTTATTTTTCTTTTTAATATCAGAGAGCCCATCAATAATTCTCTATTTTATAGTTGCTACATTCTTTTCTATTTATTTTTCTCCTTTTTCCTTCTATGTTGGTCTTCCTTGTTTAGAATCATTACCAATGTGTGTCTTTTTATTCTTTTTACCTTTTTCTCCCACTTCAAAATCCTTCCCATCTTCATCATTCCCCACCTTGGAATTCGGTGGAGGTGTAGAGGAAAATCCAATCAATACAATGATAGCCTTAAGGCTAGAAGATCCAAGCAAATTGCTAGCATTTCTTGGCGTTGCCAAAGGGTCACTATTCTCTTTTTTATTCTAAAGATTATCAATCACTCTTGATCCTCTAGCAACACAATCCCAAATAAATATTTGAGTCAAGGAAAATGGAGCAAACAATAGTATGATTTCCTTCCTCCTCATTTAAACTATTAAGTTCCACAACCATCTTAGTCACTATTTCTCCTTGTGATCTCATTACGACTATGAATAGTGACACCAACTTGCCATCCGATCCCAGAACACTTTCTTATATAGTATCTTCATTATCTTTCTTGTTTCCCTTTTCTTTATTCTCTTTCTTGTCCTGGATACAAAATTTAGTGGTTTCTATGGAATTGTCCCCAAGGACCAAGTCAGACAATACATTTGGCTGCATCTAAGAGGTAGAGACCATTGGGTCATCAATGTTCTTATTCTTATTTAATCTTGATGACATGTAACTGATTGAATGTTTGATAATGTTAAGTTGAAGATAATGCAAGGCATTAAAGCAGTTAATGGTTTGTATTTTCATTGATGTCAACTTGATATCATCTATACGGTCATGTACATAATTCCAAAGACTTTAGAGATCAATGGAGCAGAAGTTATGCTTTCAGCAATGCATAAAAGTCAAGTATTCACTAAGTGATAGACAACACCAATGGAGTGCACACCATCGGTAAAGGAAAAGAAAAAGTCTTAGTGATGCCCGATGAGCAGAAGACAATATTTCTCGATGAAGAAAAATCCAATGATACCCGACGGATGGAGATCTCGAAGCTGACTAGAGTCACACTGACAGAACTGGCAGTTATCACCGATGACTAACTGTAGAGTTGACTGACAAAACAGAGAGTTCATAAAATGATAAAATATCTAGCTAGTAGAGCTTAAGGATAGACTTAATTGGTTTTTTTATTTGTTTTATTCAACCAGAGTTAAGTAATTGATTTAAAGAAGATTTATACAGTTGGCAAGAAGATAACTACGCACTAATACATTTGGTACCAAATTGCAACGGCAGTGTCGTTGCAGTTTTTCCGTCACAACCTTGTTGTTGTTGCAATTGCGATGATAGACCGTTGCAATTGCGACAATGACAAGGTTGTGATGGAAAAACTGCAACGGCACTGCCGTTGCAATTTGGTACCAAATGTATTAGTGACGAGATAAATCAGGAGTTAAAGCTGTAAATCAAATTGGGTGGATTGTTTTTCACGCCAAGAATCAAGAATATCATATCTATATAAGAGACAAGCATAATGAAGGATGTTGAAGAGAAACTGATGAAGGATAACTTCATATAGTCATGATCAATCAAGCTGAAGGAGAGCTAAATAATTCTGTAGACACTGACGAATAGTGAAGCACAGCATCACAGAGCAGAAAGTGTGGAGCACAAAGAATTGAATTGATACATTGATCAGAGAGGTATTGTACTTAAATAGATCTGAAAATCTACATTTCAAGTTCCATTAGAAACAGTTCATTATGTTTCAATTTAACCATTAAAGCATTAAGTCTCTTAATATAGCAGGACTTAACAGTCTTCTATAATTGAGGTATATCGTAACAGATTGCCAAAAGTTTATCATGAAGATAGCATTGAGTTCTTGATACCGACACACAGTCTAAGAAGGAGACTGATGCAGTTAGGTATCACTAGATATGCCAAATACCTATTGTGCCCATAGAGGTTGATTAATATTGGTTTCATATACATGCCAGATATCAAGTGATAGACTCGTATTAAAATCATCTAAAAAGGTCGCACTTAACAATGTGTTTGTAACCTTCAACAGGGTTGGCTCCTAACAGGGTTCACTTCAAAAGAGTGAAAATTTGGGGTACCGGTCTCAGTGGTTTTTCCCTTAACATGGTTTCCACGTTAAAAATCCATGTGTTATGTGTGTATGGTTTATTACTTTACTATTTTACATTTCACATATGCATTTCTGGATTGATTGGTATACTCTACATATTTACTGAGTATCGGTAAATATTTTTACTTCTTATCAGTTATCAAGGAGAATAAGGACAGACAAGGTAAACCGATAGACAGTTAATCATTATAAGTATTTCATGGCATGCATCTTGTAGGGACTTAATAATTTGATAATTATTTGATTGGTGGTTAATTATTAAAGGATAAATTTTTGAGGCCACTGATTCATCTCCCCCATCTCAGTTATTACTAACAATTGGTATCAGAGCTTGTGTGCTTAGAAGGAAGGCTTCAAGACCTAAGTAAATATCACAAGATGAACAGACGAGATGTGCCCAAGTTGAACAAAGATAACTTTTCTTCATGGAAAAGTAGGATAAGACTCCACTTATCAGGTATTGGTAATGATGTTACTCAATACTTAGATATTGAATATGTGTTTCCCACAGGACCATTAATAGTAGATCAATTGAGATTGAAGCATGAGCACAACTACATTGTCATAGATCTTTCTTCCTCTCTCTCTGGTGTTGAATTTGAAGATGTCAAAGATTGCACAACTACAAAGAAAATGTGGGACAAACTAAAGCTTGTACATGGAGGTGATACAAATGTTTTGAGAGCCAAGGCAGAAAGCCTTAGAGGAAAATTTGATGATCTCAGAATGAACGAAGGATAAAAAATCACATAGTACAACACAAGAATAAAAGAAGTAGTCAATGATATATGAGGTGTTGGAGGTACACTTGAAGAGGAGACAATGGTAAGTAAAATCTTAAGAACCTTATTGCCTGTATATGCTATTAGAGTTTCTGCTATTCAAGAAATGGGAGCAGTAGCAAACAATAAAGTTACTCTTGATAGTTTGATTGGTAGACTGATTTCATTCGAGATGAATAACTTTGATAATAGTGTCTTACCAAACTTAGAGTCTGCATTTAAGTCTTCTATGAGAATAAGAAAATCTAGTCAGAGACAAACATCTAGAAGAGATAATGAAAGTGAAAGTGAAGAAGAAGATCTAGATGAAATAGAAGCACTCATGGCAAGGACAATGCAAAGAGGAAAACATAAATACAGAGGCAAGTTACCACTTGTATGCTTTAATTGTAAAGAGATTGGACACTTTGTAGCAAGATGTCCTAATAGAAGAAAAGATGATAGAAGTGATGACAGATCTTTTGAGAAGAAATTTGACAAAGCTGATAACAAATATTATAGAGGTTACCGACAATCAGAAAGAAGAGATACCCAAGACTACAAGGATAAAGGCAAGAAGTCTAGCTACCTAGCTACTTGCAAAGATGAAGATACTGACACTGAACCTGATGATGACATCGAGATGGTATTTGTAGCTATGAAGGATGATTCAAGATGAAAGGTATGAAGAAAATGCAGTCATATCTAAGGTTATTAAGAATCATATCTGGATTATAGATAGTGGCTGCACTCACCATATGACTGGTGACAAAGAAAATTTTAACACTTTTGAGTATTATAATGGTGGTACAGTAAGAATGGGTAATGATACACCTTGTCCGGTTGAAGGTAAAGGA
>MU223669.1:171251-188349 GCA_018584345.1 Thuja plicata
GGTAAACAGGCCGATACGATCAGATTATAATAATGATAATCATTATCATTATTATAATAATAATAATAATGATAATTATTATCATTGTTATAATATAATATAATATGATAAACTATATATATATCTATCTAATATATATAATAGATTAAATAATAATAAATATATATTAATGTAAAACAAATATATATATTATAATTTAATATATATCATTATTATATCTATTAAATATACAGATATATTTCATAATTTATCTATAATCGTTATTTTATCTGATCGATGCTATAAATATCAACAAAACTCAACTTCTATTTACAAAGGGAAAGGATATTTCTGTGGTTACTCCCATATGTCCCTAGACCATTAGTAAGAACATAAAGAAAATATTCTTTGTTCACAAAGCTAAAAGAAATAAGCTATTGGGCATTAAATTAATTTTCACACTACCTTTTAACTTCCATGGGGAAGAAACGCACTTCCTTAGTTGTTTAATAGAAGGTCTAAAGGAAAAGAACTTACCCACCAAGGAGATCTTCATCTCAACCATAGTTTCTTTAACAGTTTCATTAGGAACATGTATCGTAATACTGCTAACTTTGTAGGCAACCACATGCACATTCTTGGTATCAGATGATATTATCTTTGAAGGACTAACACCTAAGAGAGTATCAACAAAGGATGTGGGATTCTCCTGTAGGAGAAAAGACTCTTCAGAAGCATTCAGTTTTTTAGGTTTGTCCTAAAGATTTGCTACTATGACTTCAGGAATAGCTGAGGTGGGGCCCAATATCTGGGCAGATGGTCCATGACCTGCAAAAATTAAGGGAGAGGATAGGAAGACCTGCATTGGGTCCCTCTCTATTGGCCCCATGGATGGATATCAAAAGCAGCATAGGCACAAAGAAAAAGAAAAACCCTAGTAGAGAAAAGTAGCATAGTCTCCTAACATTGTTACCATTACAAGGCTAACTTAATTATATAACATTAAAATACTTAAACTTTAAACTATAACAACTACATACTTTCAAAATCAAATAAGAATTCTTACATTGTTCTTGCATCAAATCAGACACACATTCATTTAAAGATAAATAACACATGAATGTATCCTCTAAAAGTTTACATCGATCCCAATGACAAGAATCCATTACGACCAATACGATTTAAATTATGATTACAAGGAAAGGCAAGTGCATAAATGGAATGCATCATTGAAACGCTGAAGAAGGGAATTGGAACTAGAAACCTTCCAACACTCATATACCTACTCATAAAACCACTGGCAAAAAACAACAAGGGCTAAGTACATAAACAATAAACAAAATAATTGTGACCAAATAGAGCAATATCATAGGTCTCCACTCAATATACATAGGACTCGATTCTAGATGTATGTGAAGGAGAGTGTGTTATTACATAGCCTTAATATGGGTTATCCTAGAAATCTCTCTAAACCCCGGCCATTATTTAACAGATCATGTGAAACCAAACAATTCTTTCATAAAGACAAAGATGTTTGATTTTCCCAGCTCCAAAGGTCCCATGGATGAACATGCATCATCACATCCCCATCCCTAGTCTGAGAAAGCACTCAAGACATGGGTGAGGCATCATATTTTCTTTTTTAAAATGTATTTATCCCATCCCTCCCAGCTCATTAATTAAGTTCTGACTTATTTAACAACTCACCAATGGGCTATCTTGGCAGCCACTTTAGGTCCCCAACTCCTATTGAGAGCCACTCTCCCTTAATGACTCTAGAAATCCATCCAAAGGTTAGAACATAGAAACACAATCCTTATGATACAAGAATATGCTCACATGAAGTGTTCTCAAATACAACAGTGTAAAACTCATATTCATCGAGATAACACTCAAGTTAACACATCCAATCCGTGAAGTTTCTACGAGAGACAAATTTAGAATGTTTAACCATAATAACAACAAATCTGAATTATTCATTTGAGTATAAAAATCAATTACCTATATAACATTCTTCCTTTGCAGAATAGTTCATCCATAAAACTCAAATATATACACAAATAACAACTTCTCATACAATCTTTTGGCAACCATAGTAATTAAGATTCCAATTTTAAAAACATCAACATATACATAATTCCGCTCAAAAATACTTAACAATTCATAATAACTAAAACTCCCAATTCATATGACATCAACAGTGTTTCCCTCATTAATCTTTCTTTTCGAAATATACCAGAATATTGTAAGTACATTGCCAATCAGTACAAACAACATAAAACTAGAGTAGAAAATCAAATTAATTAATGTCTATAAGATTTTCTCTTCCAACTAAACATATAATGCATAAAAGAAAATAAATTATCAAACCTTTACAAGAAATTGTTCTATTCCCTTGAATTGTATACAGAAAACAAAAATGTAATTGAGTATATTCAAACATGTAGATAGTTGAAGAAGGATATTTATCATGGAACGAATGTGGGGGAAATTTCTGAATTATATTTATAAACAAATGAATGTTATCATTCAACTTTATACAACTTGACCAACCAAAGGATAACCATATAAATAAATAAGAACGAGCAGATTAACTGATGAAATCTGGTAAGTAAAGGGCCACAGAAAATAGATACTGTGTTTATCTATGCTTTGCACCCAAAATATATACTGTGCAAAAGAGTGCTTATTAAAATGTCCATTTGGAAAGACATCATTCTCCAAAAGAGAAGCATCTCTCGCTTAGGTATGTAAAGATATAAAATATAAGAATTGTGTGGCGATTAGGAGGGGAGTGAAAAATATAAAATCAGATATCACACAAAAAGATGAACCCGTAGAGGTTGGCAATAATTTAGCATTGATAGGATAAAGATAGTTCATTGCATATATAAGAATGGGGAATGAGTAGGGGAGAACGAGGTGAGCAAAGAATATGTGAGCGTTGTTCTAGATACAGGTATTGGACAGAAAATAAGGAAACGTCTAAATTAATGACAGATTAAAATGCATAGCTCGCTAAGGAACAATAGTTCATAACTCAGTCTGTAAGGAGGCACAGTAGGCTTAAATATTTAATGATGTTTGAAAGAAGAAAAAGGAAAGGAAAGTTCATTTTTTATAGTTAGCTATATTAGTCATATGTTTTTGGGTCTACATATGATGACAGTAATGTGGGACTGTCCAGTACTCTTTGATTTATTATGCTACCAGACCTCCATACCCTACTTCAATAGAATTTGAACTTGTGACCTCCTTTCAAGCGCGATCCTTATTAATAGGAAGAGGAAAGATCTTTGGAAACGCTATGATAGAAAGGAGGTACACGCAAATTCTGACAATATGCATAGACCCAATATTTCAACCAGCATATTCTCTCTATTAGGCTATCGTACATGCATTAACAATCGCTTCAGTCCCTAACCAGATGAGACATAGACCATATAAATACATATATTCTATTTGTTTTGCTTAAGTTTTTCCCTCCTAAGAGGCGTTTGTTTGCCTTCGAGAGAGAGAGTCAATCATACAAAGAGACGGGAAAATGAAAGCAATAACCATAACAACGCACGAAAGAATCAGGGCCATTCCTATTCTAACCTAACAATTTCAGAAGCATAATGAGCACACACATCCAGAACCATGTAAACAACATCAACCGATTCTTTTCCCTTTTTAAACATGAAAATCAAAGTTTACAAGAGCATATAAGAATCCCTACCTCAAGCACTCAATCGAGGATAAAAATGAGAGATTTGAAATCTTTAGCAATCTGTCAAACACCAAGCAAAGGAAATCACAAAACCAAGTAGAATCTCCCCAGAGTGTTTATTTCCAAAACCCCCGAGAATATGTATAGGAAAATTCCTAACAACCACATAACCAACCTTTTAATATAACGAAGGTTGTGATTTTAAAAATCTGATTAAATTAAAGTGTATAATTCTTGTAAGATTTAAACCTAAAATTAGTTAATTAATTCATTGATTATAAATTTATTTTTAATAACATTCACATAACATAAATACATGTGGATATATTTTAATTTAACTAAAATAGTAAAATTATAAGATTAACTATTATTTTCACAAGATCACTAATGAAAATTTATTAATAATTATTGAAAATATGTTAACATAAAAAGTAACAAAATAACTTTACCAAACCATTAACTAGCAACATTTCAATAATATTTTCAACAATAGAAATATATAAATCCATAACATAACAATTCAAATATAAATCTATGGTAGTAAAAATAATAGGAAAATAGGTAGTATTAAAGATTACTTTGTTAGCTCAATGATGGGATGATTTCTATCTTATTTTATGATGAAGAATGTGTCTTGGAATATCGGAGGCTTAAATAGCCAAGTCAAACAACACATGTTGAAGTACATGTACCCTTATGGAGTAGAAGGTGGACATTTTGTTACTTCAAGAAACTGAAACGAAAGAGGAAACCTTTCGAAATATAGTTAAAATAATTTGGCCTATTGTTGAATTTTGTGTTAGTGATGTTGAAGTGTGTCAAGACAGTTGGCTTCTCTTTGGATTTCATTATCCTCTTGGGGATACAGATTCCTGCCTCTAGAAACACCTTGATAAATAAGATGCACAACTCAAATTTTGGTCACAAATGGAATTTGGGTAATGTGTATGCCCCTAATGTGAAATCTTCTAGATATGCTTTATGAAATTCTCCAGCCACCTTCATGTTAAACTATATTTCTAATCTATGGAGGTTGGGAGGGGATTTTAGCTCCATCTATTCCCCTTTGAGAAACAAGATGCTGCATGAGATTTCTTAGGTAGAATGAGTGACTTGGAAGAATTTATTTATGCTTTTGGGTTAATGTATATTGAGATAGAAGGATCTCTTTTTACTTGGTCAAATACTAGGGGAATCACCTAAATAAGGTGAAGTTGGATAGGTTACAATTGGGACAGTGTTGGAAATATTTCCCTAACATCCCTCCCTGAGACGAGATTAGATCATAATGCCCTAATTCTTTCTTGGGATAAGGGGGTCTATAAGGGACCTTACCCTATCAAATATATAAAATTATGTGGACTTTTCGCCTAGACTTCAAGAGTCTTTCAGAGAAATGGTAGATTACTTCTCTTTTAGTTACCTTTATGTTCCAAGTGGTTCAAAAATTGAAAATGGTTAAACATGTGTGGAAAGGATGCAACAAGATCTCATTTGGTAACATATTTCATAGAATTAAATCTCTTTCTACTAATCTTAAGGAAGTTTAGGACAAAATGGAGGTAGGATAACATGAGATGGAATTAGGCATATAAGAGAAAGTCCTAAGATACCAATGGATCAAAGTCTCCAAACAAGAGGAGATATTTTGGAAATATAAGTCAAAAGTCCAATGGCTGATGGGAGGTGATAAGAACACTAATTTTTTCATCAATAAACCATGAAGCATTGAAGCAAAAATAAAATTTGAAGGCTACAGAGGAAATATTGGTCATATATAGATGATAAGGATGACATTTCTATAATTTTTGTCTCCTTTTTTAATGATTTCTAATAGAGTTCTCATAATGGTGAGTTGGATCCTTATGGATGATTGGAGGTGACCCTAGATGTGATCTTAGAGTAGGATCTAAAACAACTTACAAGACCTATTTCAATGCAGGAGGTCAAGGATGTTGTTTTCTAATTTGATGCTTTTAAATCCCCAAGTACAAATGGATTTCTACAAGCCCTTTTTAAGATTTTTAGGACTTGGTTGGCACTAGTGTGTACAATATTATCTAGGACTTCTTCAAAATAGGTAAACTTATGAATAGGTTAATTCTATTTTCATAGCCTTGATCCCTGAATATGAGAATGTAACTTAAATGAAGCACTTTAGACCTATTGACCTTTGTAATGCTCTCTATAAAATTATATCCAAAATCATAGTTAATAGGCTTAGAATAGTGCTAGATAAGATTATATCTAATAATAAAAAAGGTTTTGTCAAAGAAAGACATATCTTAGTTTTTTTCATTACTAACCATGAGTTAATTCATTGTATATACTCCAACAACAAGGAAAAAATGATGCTAATTCTTGATATTTCCAAAGCTTTTGATAGAGTCTCTTGGAACTTCTTAATTGAAGTCCTCAAAGAATATGGTTTTAAGGATGAATTTATTAAAATCATTATTGAATGTGTTACTCCTCCTTCATGTTTAGTTATGGTGGATGGCTCTCCAAGGAAACTTCTCTTGTCATAGGGGGCTATGATAGGGAGATCCTATTTACCCTTACCTATTTATAATAGTGGTAGAGGTGCTTGGAAGAAAAATTTAGAGGTATATGAAACTAAAACTTTTTAAAGGAGATTAAGTGTCCTCTTTGATTTACCCTTTCTCCCATCAGCATTTTTTGGATGATACTATTATCTTTGAAGAAGTGTATGTTTCTAAAGCTAGGAGATGGAATGAACTCCTAGAAAACTATGCTAAGATATCAATTTGGCATATCAACTGCCACAAAAGTAAAATTTGCTTTTTCAATGTATCTCCCCCTTTGCAAGTTAAAGTAACCAAATATTTTTGGGTGTTGTGTTATTTATCTCCCTAACACCTATTTGGGCTTTCATATTACCACCAAATTCCCTTATAATAACTTTCAGAGTGACCTTATAAAGAGTTTTTATAAAAACTTGTTGGTTGGAAGGATAAACTATAAATTCAAGCAGGAAAAGTTTAACTCATGAAATATTATTTTTAGAATATCATTGTCTACTATCTCTCTTTCTTTAAAATTATGGTATCCATTACTGATAAAATTAAAAAAATTCAAAGAGAATTCTTGCGAACAAGTACTAAAGAGAAATATACAATTGCACTTGTTAGCTAGGACAAGGTCTGTAGGCCAAAGAAATATGGGGTCTTATGAATAAGAAAAGTCAAAATGTTTAATAGGTCTCTTCTTTCTAAAATTGGTTGGAAAATAATTAATGGGGGTAAGGACTTGGTTAGAATTATCAAAGCCGAATATTTAAATAATGAGCCCTAAATCTACCTTATTTATGATATGGACCTTCCTAGTAGATCACCTATTTGGAATAATTGTTTGAAAATAAAATATATATTGAAAAATGGGGATGGAGAGATTGTTGGAGATGGTAAAAAAAATATTTTGGGATGATGTTTTCTACAAGGATGTGTCTATGTTAGAAACTAATAATTTTAATTCCATTAAAGACTACATGATCAGAAAAAATGGTGTATATCTTCATAATTATTTATGCTGGTAAGGGAATCAATCAAACTAGAAGAACTTTAGAATGTAGTTCAATGCTTCAATAGGTGTAAGAGATTATGATATAAGAAATATTGAGCATGAAGAATCAATGTTCCTAAGCTATCTTAGTGATTTTTCTATGTTCTTTATGAATAGGAAGGACAGATGGATATGGAAATACTAACCAAATAGGGTCTATTTGGTCAGATTAGCTTATTAGTCCTTGGAGAATCAAATGCAAGACATGATAAACATAAATTTTTTCCATTAGTATGAAATGAAGAAATAATTTGTTCAAACCATCGGTTACACTATATCGAAAGTCAAGTTTTCAGTTCAAACTGAAAATGCTAAGCAAGGAGGAAACTGACGATGCAGTTTTGAAGTGTTAACCAAAAGTGAAAATCGAAGATGATAAAGTGGAACCCAACAAGATCAAACCAACAGAGGAACCCGATGAGAAGATATAGTGCAAACTGAGAGAATAGACAAAGAACAACCTGACAGACAGTTCAACCAGGAACACCAAAAGACAGTCTAACTGACTTCAGAGAAAACCAAGCATCAGACACCGAAAGTCAATTACATCCCAAAAAAAGTGGATCTAACTTCCACGTCAGATAAAACAATTATATTCTATTTATAGAGTCTTGATTTGTTTTAAAACCATTACTTAAGGGACAAGCAACATTATTGTAATTGTTTTAATTAGTCTAACTAATTAAAAACATGCAGACTAGGAGATCAAGGTCAAGTTGTAAACCTTTGATCATAGAGTTAGTTTTGCAATATGTGAAACTACATTAGGTAAATCTATCTTATAAATAGATGTTGTAATCATTATTTACTAAGGATGAATGTAGCCAACGAGCACATCCATGGATCAAACTGAAAGTTTCAAGAAGCTGAACAATAAAAGATGAAATTGGTTATCAAGAACCAAGAACAGAGGCTACCGAGCAACAGAGGTATTAATCAATCACAATAGGTGACACATCTATACATGTGAATTGTAATGGATCTATAATCAAAAATAGTTAGATTGCATACACTCATGTCAATGAGTATTTTTGTCTGCATTCTAACAAGTGTAGTAAATAGAAGAAATCCTTTCAAGGAAGGTGGATTTAACCATCCTGTTGTAAATCTCTTAACCGAGTGCACACTAAACAGTGTTGCTAAAGCTCTTAATAGAGTAAAACTTAAAAAGTCTCCATAGATACTCCTAACAGGGTAGATCATCAGAAGTGATCAAATTGTAAGCCTTCACCGACCCCTTCCAATCTGCAGATAGTGAAGTTTTGTGGGTGTCATCCCCACCATAGGTTTTACCTTCTAACAGGGGTTTTCTACATTATCATATCTTGTGTTATGAGTCAATTACTTTCATGAATGTTTCTATGAATGTTTACCTATTTGATTAAGTTAAAGAATTTATATGTCTTACACAAAGATAGTATAGAACATATGGTTGGATAAACAATTGATGACACAAAGGATAAAGGTTAAAAGAGATAAAAGTTTTAGAGGTATTGATTCACCTCTCCCACCTCATTACACACTTCCCATTATTTCAAAAAATTGGTAGTAGAGCTAAAACTCTTATTTGAAAAGCTTAAATACTTACGAGAAAAGATCATACAATGGAGAAGTATAGACTTGACAAAAGTATTGAGAATCAGAAGCTAGAAATTTAGATCTTCTATGAGCAGTATAAAGAAGCCAGAATCAAGATGAGACAGATGTTAGATGAAAGAAAGATTATGGCATCTCGCTATATAATGAAACAGATTACCATGAAGAAGAGATACCATACCTATTTGTGTCTTCAGGATCTACTGCAAGCAAAGCATCAGATACATTAGAGGAAAGCATCACAAGCTTAAATGAAATCAATCAACATCTGGTTGGACAAGTGAAATCTCTACAAATCTATTAAGAGACAAATATGGTAAGAATTATTGATGTCATGAACAATGCTAGACAAGTTGATCAAGAGAGAACACTAGCTATTGATGATAGGAGGAAGATTACTGAAAAGATACAAGAAAAAGAACCGAAAATACAAAGACTTACAAAACATCACCATGAGATTTCAACAGATTATTCTTATGAGTCAAGAGGAAAATAGAATGAATGTTGAACTTGTTGAAATAATAGAAGCTATCAGTGAGCTAAGGGAAGAAAATCAAAAGCTGAAACAAGATATAAGAATTGAACAGCAAAAGCATAATGAGATAATCAATAGAGCTAAAGAAAGAAATAAAAGAATGGATGATTTTATTGATGGACAAAGGAGAGCCAACAACAACATCGGACTAGGCTATACTGAGAATGAAGAATCACCTAATCAAGTTGATCCAAAGAATGTCTATGAAAATCCAAGACCATTAAAGCTAACATGCAATCACTGTAGAAAGCAAGGCCACACATCAAATTTTTGCAAGAGAAAAATGAAAGGTATTCCTAAATCTACATCTTCATTCATAGGAATTTGTTTTAAATTTAACAAGAAAGGACATAAAGCATATGTATGTAAATCTAAGATGAAACAACCAAAGAAGGAAACCTACATGGAAAAATACTCTCCTACTTGCAAAATGCATGGGCACACAACTCTTGAATGTTGGAAGAAGAAAAAGAAATCATAGATGCCTAAAAGTCAAGAATCTGCCTATCAACCAAATAGAGTCGGTAACCAGTGTGTATGGGATTACAACACTTGGGAAAATTGTGCAGCATGTGGAAGATTCGGTCACATTGCTGCAAACTGCATGAGACAATGGACAAGAAAGCCTAGAGGCTAGACTAACCCCGGAATGGCATGTCTACACTATCATAAAGTCGGTCATCTCAAGAAAGACTACAGAGACCAAATGAAAAGGACCAGCACCTTTGCCAATGGAAACACCATTAAAGACATCAGGAAGATGAGAAACAAAATGTGGAGGAAATCTACAAACACTAATGAAACTAGACCGAGCAATGCAAATGGTGACACCTTATCCAATGAATCTGGTGACATCACCACCCCCACCTAAGCAAAACAAGTAAGTATCAAACTACATTATACCAAGTTATATTTTGCATCAGTTCTATTATACATAGTTGAAATGCCAAATTAGCATGATTATAGATGCATTATGGTATTACTTGTTAAATTATGTGAAAACTATTTCATCGCTCAATACATACCGAAGTGCATTAGTATACATTCAAAGTTGAGTTGTCTACACTTACTGAGAATCATCGATTAACATGTAAAAGAAAAAGTTGCTAGTGTAAACCGAGATCTGTCAGTAATCACGTGAGTTGACAAGTTGTCTTCGCCAAACACCAAAACTCGTTGGTAAAAGAAAGAAAGTTGACAATTGCCCGAAGCATCACGCTGTCACCAAAAGGGAAGCTAGTGTTTCAACCGATGACTCCATCTTCACACACCAAGGAGTGGTTGAACATTAATGACTCGACCTAGAGCAAAGTCTATAAATAGATGATGGAAAGGGTTTCATTTCTCACCAGTGATTTGAGCAAAGCGACAAGAGCAAAACCAGAGAAAGAAGTGATAGCATTGCAGAGTGACTCCAACCTAATTCCAAGCACTCCAAGAAGATCAATTATAGCTACAAAGGTTAAAGTAAGTACCAAGAATAATCAAGAACTCTATTTGTCATTTATGGAAAATCCCTAATGTCAAAAACAATGATGACCACATCTAGAACCACTAAGCTAAAGAGTATTAAGAAGAATAAGGTCAAACTTATCAAGAACAACACCTATCAGGAACCAAATTACAAGATTTGTCTAGAAGTTACCTCACAACCTAACAATACTGGAGCATTCTCATAAATACTAGCTAGGGTTTTTCTCGTCGAAGAGGTGCGAGCATACATACACTACAAGATTGCAGAGATTGGCGATCTGGAGGTTTAGAAAGCTTTCAAGAAGCTATGCAAAGATGGTGGCACTATTAAAGAAGAGCACAAATACATCAAAGTGAAAGGGCTCACAAATGCTCTATGGTTCCCGAAGGTATTCAAGACCGAGTGGATTTGGTTAGTATTGAGAAGGATCCATGACCAAAATTTATGGCTAGATGAGCCTAAACCAATAATAAGAGATTCTATTCATGCAGTCACCAGTTATCCAATAACCGACAAGGTAAAGGCATTGAGGCACCTACCTAAGGCTGACATAGAGAAAAAAATAGGAGAAAAATGTGATGGAAGAGGACTTAAGGTATCCACCATAATAGATGATAAACTAAAATTCAGAGCATGTGTCTTAGGATACAAGTTCTTTCAGGCTAGCAGGATGAACATCATTTCATCCTGAGCAATAGATACAGCCTACAAGATTGTAAAGAAGGGAAATCAATTGGATCTGTCAGAACTTCTACTCAAGCAGTTAGAAGAGAAGCTAAAGACAATCAGGAATGCAAAATAAAATTCATGTAAGTCTGGTTCACTTATCATGTGCATATTCTTCTACTTCCAAGAATCTTTTCCATCAGTAGGAAATGTGCAATGCGACACAACTAAACCAATAACCTTACATATTAGTGAGTTTATAAAATCACTAGGAGATAATTTTGAGTCAGTAATGGATGAATACTTTGCTGGATTTAAGGACAAAATGCAGAATAGAGTAAGGATCCCCGAGTAGTTAATTGAGAAATTTAGAACTGATATATGTTTCATGGTAGATATTGATTTCACATATATCAAACCTGTTGTACCGAGGACAACATGGCTATCTCCACTTGACTATGAAATAAACATATATCAAGCATCTAATGCAATTGACACATTAATAAATGATCCAATAGATAAATCACAACCCAAGTTCAGCACATATGAAGAAGCCAAAGAAAGAATCAAAACTGGCTTGGTTGTGAAGAAGACTGACAGGAAGAAGGATAAAATGGTCAAGAACCTAAAGAAAAGAATGTTGATTATAGAAGAGGAAACTAAACAAAAAGAAGAAACCAAGGGACAGTCACATGTTAGTGAAGCTGAGAAGGAGAGTGAATCTGATTCTACAGAGTCAAATACACCATTACCTCCACCAGATAAGAAGCCTA
Source organism: Thuja plicata (assembly GCA_018584345.1). Taxonomy (NCBI): domain Eukaryota; kingdom Viridiplantae; phylum Streptophyta; class Pinopsida; order Cupressales; family Cupressaceae; genus Thuja; species Thuja plicata. Next base: position 183,569 of record MU223669.1, read on the forward strand.
GGACTATAGATGCTACAAGGACAAGGAGTCAAATAACTAAGGACACAAGTCCTTCACCATTAAAGAAAGATCAAGTAAGAACCTATAAGAGGAAAACTGAAACACAGAAAAGAGGGCCAACTAAAATAATAAAGTTTATTAGAAGTAAGGAGGACATTAAGGACACTGAACAAGATGAAGTTGTTCAAAAGAAAAAGAATAAGATACCTAAAACAATTGATGAAGTGTGTGCCTCAATTATCAAATTAGGTATAGTCAATTATAGGAAGATCAAGAAATGGTTAACATTGGATCCCTTGGATCAAAATAAGATTGAGGAGGCAATCATTAAGATCATACGCATATTCAAATACCTCCCAATACAACTGGCAGATAATATGCCTAAAGAACTTCAAGATCGGATATCGGCAAGATGGACATTTGCCTTGCACTCTGAGAAAGAAACCAGGGAAAGAGCCCTAGTATCTATCATGCCTCCTAAATAAAAAATGGTGGAGATCAAAGAAATGATAAAAATTCACTCTAAATGGTTCTCACCAAAGTTGAGAGCTTACCAAGTGCTCCAAGGACACTTACTGGACCTAGATAGAAAGAGTGAAGCAGAATGGAGAAAGATAATTGATATTCCTAAAAATGATACAAATCCCAAGAAACCATCTGCTCCTACCGAAACTCAATAGCCAAGGATGATCAGGCTACACAGAGCACCGAACATATCACCATCAATGATGAAGATGTCACAATTGTTGAATTGGAAAAAGAGGAATTGGACACAATAGGCAACAAGAATATGGATGTTGTAGATGAGACATGGTCAGACAATATTGTGGACAAAAATGTGGATAATACTACTATTGACATCATAGATGATCCTACAGATGAAATTTAGAAAGATGAAGATGTCAATATTGTCAAGGACCAAACCGATGAACACGACACTACAATCGATGTTGCACAAGTACAATATTATCTTACAAAAGGAGAAGACCCCCGATCCTAATGCAAGCATACCCAAGGAAAAGGGTAATGATGAGAAAAAAGACATATCTGATGAAAAGAAGGAAAAAACTAATGAACAAAATGTCATCGATGGAGAACAAAAAGATGGAGATACCACCGAGCAAGATGCACAGATGAAATATGTTGATGAAGTGCACAAAGAAATAGATGAGCATGAAAAGATAGTTGATACAACACCAAAGGACACAAAAGGAAAAGCTATAGACACACTGAAGGTTGATAAGGAGACGTCCTCAAACAACCGACAAGAAAATACTGAGCAGTAGGATAAAGGTACAACTCCTCAAAATCCATCTAGTAGCACATCAGACCAAGCCAAAAAGCTGGTTATGGTTCTGCATACAGGTGGAACACAGAAGAAGAAGAAGAAAAAAAAGAAGAACAAGTTGGAAGTCACACTAGATGAGATAATAGAAATACCAAAATGTGACCTAACAACATTAGACTTTGAATCTCTCCAAGAGTATAGAGAAATATACTAGAGGAAAGCTTTGCAAGAAAGGATAAAGAAACATCACCGAGATTCATTGATACTCGAGAACACAAGGGACATCTTGAGTCTTATTGTTCCCAAAGTTGATGTTGATCACAATGCCCCCATTCTAGATCAACTTTTCATCCTCGCCGAAGCAATCACAATGCAAAATTTTCATGCAAAAAAGGCAATTAAGGAGCGATCAAAGCATAAATTTCAATACAAACTGACAGAGAAGACCAGGAAAAAAGTGGCATAGAATAAGGTAAAGCTTTCAGAACTATCAGATCAATTAGATCCAATCATAACTGAAGTTGTTTCCTTAATACTAAAGCTATGCACTTTAGAAAAGTTTACTAAGGATAACAATGACAAAATAGCAAAGACTAAATCTGATCTAACTGCAAGTGCACAAAGTCTAACCACTAATGGAAATGCAATCAAATTGCATTATGAGAAAATAATTGAGATAAAATGGTTACGATGGGAACTTTGGGAAGCAGAGTCACAATTCAGAGAGGAGGTTACCGAGATTCATTCCATACTGTTGCCGAACCTCACACTTCTGCAGACTCAGCTAAGTTCAGGTAGGCAACTTATTTCCACCCCTGAGATGTCTGTAGAAGACAACATCTATGACATGCATTCACAGATAACATTGGAGCATATTCCTCTTGAGCACCTCAAGGAGAAATGAGAGAAGATGATGGAGGAAATGAAATGCTCACACTCTCATTTTTTTGATAAGCTAAAGGTATAGACCTTTGCCCTTACTATCAAAAAAGAGGGAAAATTAAATTGATATGTACAAAGATCAATAAAAGGTGACAAGTAAATAATATGTATAGAGATAGAGAATATAGTGAAAGGGAGGAGATATTTTACATACTATACTATACCGGCATATACATAGGGGGAGTCATGAAATGACTAAGGTAAAATACATGGTTTTCATACTATAAATTTTGATAGTATTCTGCACATATCAGTTTTTGATACTAATGTCAAAGGGGTGGATTGATAAACATAAAGTTTTTCCATTAGTATGCAATGATGAAAAAATTTGTTCAAACCATCAGTTACACTATACTGAAAGTCAGGTTTTCAGTTCAAACTGAAAAATGCTAAGCAAGGAGAAAAACGATGATATAGTTTTGAAGTGTTAATCGAAAGTGCAAACCAAAGATGATAAAGTGGAACCCGACAAGATCAAACCAAGAGAGGAACCTGATGATAAAATATAGTGCAAACCAAGAGAATAGACAAAGAGCAACTCGACAGATAGTTCAACAAGGAACACCGAAAGACAGTCTAACTGACTTCAGAGATAACCGAGCATCAGACACTTAAATTCGATTACACCCTGGAAAAAGTGGATCTGACTTCCATGTCAGATAAAACAATTGTATTCTATTTATAGAGTCTTGATTTATTTTAAAACTATTACTTAAGGGACAAGTAACATTATTGTAATTGTTTTAATCAGTCTAACTGATTAAAAATACGTAGACTAGGAGATCAAGGTCAAGTTGTAAACCTTTGATCATAGAGTTAGTTTTGTAATACGTGAAACTACATTAGGTCAATCTATCTTATAAATAGATTTTTTAATCATTCTTTATTAAGGATGAGAGGATGAATGTAGCCATCAAGCAATCTATGGATCAAACTGAAAGTTTCAAGAAGCAGAACAACAAAAGATGAAATTGGTTATCAAGAAAAAAGAATAGAGGCTACCGAGCAACAGAGGTATTCATCAATCACAATAGGTGATAAATTTATACATGTGAATTTTAATGGATCTGTAATCAGAAATACTTAGATTGCATACACTCAGGTCAATGAGTATTTTTGTCTGCATTCTAACAAGTGTAGCAAATAGAAGAAATCCTTTCAACGAAGGTGGATTTAACCATCCTATTGTAAATCTCTTAACCAAGTGCACACTAAACTGTGTTGCTAAATCTCTTAATAGATTAGACCTTAACAAGTCTCTACAAACACTCCTAATAAGGTAGATCATCAGAAGTGATCAAATTGTAAGCCTTAACCGGCCCCTTCCAATCTGCAGATAGTGAAGTTTTTGTGGGTGTCATCCCCACCGAAGTTTTCACCTTCTAACAGGGGTTTTCTGCATTATCATATCTTGTGCTATGAGTCAATTACTTTCATGAATGTTTACATTTTTTATTAAGTTAAAGAATTGATATGTCTTACACAAAGATAGTATATAACAGATGGTTGGATAAACAATTGATTACACAAAGGATAAAGGTAAAAAGAGATAAAAGTTTTAGAGGTATTGATTCACCCCTCCCCTCTCAGTACACACTTCCCATTATTTCCAACGAGACACTTTCTATTAGAACCCATGGAGAAGGGAAAATTCACCAACCTTGAGATTGGTTAAAATATCAAGGAATTAACTACCCCTTGTTCACCTCACTTCCACTAGTGCTCTAGCGGGCTAGGAGATCAAGACAACTAAAATGATAAAGATGTATTTAAGACTTTAAAAAACTATAATGTGGAATAAAAGAACTCAAATAACTATAATATACTAATAGATTAAAATATTTTGATCATAAGAAAAATGATTTCAAACTAGAGAGATCAAACGTTGAGGTTTATGAGCTCATTCTATCAGACACCAACACAGGTCCAGGGTAATAGTTTAGGTATAGGATGCTAGCCTGGAACATATTTTTCCTATATGAACAGGGCATAAAATTCTATGCATGGGTCCCAAAACAATAACTAAAATGTGGAAAATAGAGTATGCTAGTGACAAGAAAACTAAACGCAATTAAACTACACAAGTAAAGACAAATCGAAATAACAAGATGGTAGGAAAACTCACAATACAATGAAGGATGAATAGAAGTTGACAAAGATGACTAGCTATTCCACTTCTTCTTACTCCAATGAACCTACACATACAAAAATAAGGAAAAGGGTTTTGAGCTGTATAAGATGTTTTCATAGTCAAGCCCCTATTTTTTTTTTTCTACCTTAATGGACAACTAGAGAGATAAACAGTTATAAATAACAATAGACACTAGTACATTTGAGGCCAAATTTCGACAGAAGTTTCCAATGGGTAACTTTTTCTTACGAATTTGGTGTTTTTTTTTGTAATAGGCCTCGATGATGTCGGTATTCCGATGGGTGTTTAATTGACCATCGAAACTCCGACAGATTCAGGGTATACATTAAAAAAAAAGTGAAACAGCCTCATCATTTTCATTTCGATTGGAGAGCGGGAGAAAAGGAGCGACAGCTGAGC
>MU223669.1:199028-227623 GCA_018584345.1 Thuja plicata
ATATTATTGACAGAATGTTTTACCTTTCATTAGCTCATCAAATCTGGGGATTTGAAAGAATTTAATAGAATATTTTCATGACAACATATATTATTTAAGTTGATGTTGCACGAATTTATCTACTTCGTGCACTTGTATACTATGAAGATGGCCATGCTTCTTTATCGCCATCCTCATAGTCTACAAGTGCGTGAAGTAGATAAATTTGTGCAACGTCAACTTAAATAATATACATTGTCATGAAAATATTCTATTAAATTCTTTCAAATCCCCAGATTTGATGAGCTAATGAAAGGTAAAACATTCTGTCAATAATATAGACCGAAGAAAGAGACAAACTATGATGGTCTCTTGAGCTGTGTTAACTTTAATGTGCCAATCCATCAGTTTTTCAAAAATTTATAATTAATTCTGACGGAAGTGCTATACTTTCAACAGACAAGATGTCAGAGAAAAATCATTTACGACATTTATTGTGACAGTAATGCTATACATTCGACAGGGATACCTGTCAGAGAAATGTTGCACAACTGTCACTCTTCTGACAGTTTAAGTGTCGTAAATAGAAATGTTTTGACAGACCATTCGACATTAAAGCCATATCACCGATAGGTAGATCTATCAGAATTTGGTGCAAACTGTCGCTATTCCAACAGTACTAATGTCAAAAATAATTTTTTGACAGTTTGTGCCGATGGATGAATTGCAGGAAATGCCATAACAAAGTTGTTGCCATGTGCAATTTTCCAACATGATATGGTGTCGGTAAACCGACGAGTATGTCTTCTGTCACAATTTCCAATGCAAAAATGGCGACGGACTCAATTGTCGAAAGACCGAAAAATGAGCATTGCAAATCTGACAAATGGCTGTCAGAATTTGACCTTAAATGTACTAGTGAGACTAATAAAAAATAACAATCATATGATAAAGATAATATGACATGCTAAATAAAATGCTAGATAGGATATCAAGAAACCCTCCTCAAAGACCACAAAGCCAGAGATCAATTGAGTGAAGGCAAGTTGAAAATGGTGACAAAGATAATACACAATGGAAGCTACAAAATGATGCACAAATTTGTCCCAATACAAAAATAAACTATTGTAGAAGATCAAATGTGAAGAGCAAGAGTTCCTAGGAGTGAAAAATCCAAGAGAGATAAAATGAAGTTAAAAAATAGTTATATTGCCAAAGGGTCAAATATTGGCATCAATGGGTGGTGGTATGAGGTGTTAAATTGTAGAGGTGGAATTCATAATGCTTCAATGACTCACTACATATCTACTGATTCATGGAACAAATGCACATTTCAAGGACATCTCTATGGTGCACATGCATCTTAGGCTGACTAGGCCACATGGCCAAGAATCTCAATACAGTGATAAGAAAAAAAATAGAGGGATGCAGAGGATAATGTAGAATTTTTCATTTTGGCTAAGATAGGGACATCACACAATGGCAAATTATACCAAGGTGCAAATTTATAACATTACATTTTTCCCCGACTTTAATGAGCATATTAGGATAGGGAATGTGAGATAAAGTAAAGAAAAATTACCTGACCTACCTATGGTATTTTTTTCCACATAGGGTTTCCCCCAGTGAGAAAGCCTTAATTTTTTGTTGAGCCACATCCAATATGAAAGATACAAAGGGAATTCTATATGGTTAAGACAAATTGTAGATAAAAACCATTGATTGTATGTTGGTATGGGTAAAACATCATGTTATGTTAGATAGCTATATGATATGGAAAGTTTGATAGTGCACCAATGTGAGTAGAATAATCTAGATAGTTGAATGTTAGGATGGTTTTAAACATGCACTTATGCAACTAGAAAAAGATAGATAGTCACATGAAAAATTTTCTTTAGACATGTGTTGACACGAGTAGAAAAAGTGAGATAGATGTGTGATAGGGAAACTTTGACCACGTTGGTATGAGTAGAAAATGCTAGATAGTCATAAAATAGGGTGAGAGATTTGATAAGATAGTATATTTTCCTCCACAAAGGAAAATGAGGATTGGCCCCTACAAAGGCAGATAAATAGATCAAAAAAAATTCTAAGAAAATACTATTATGTAGAGACAATATGATAATTAGATAATCAGACAACAAGATATAATAGATATAATAGCCCCACCTTAGAATGGACAATGCTACTCAGGGGCAACATAAGACATTATGAGGAGAGATAATGATATTATGTCATGTCAGCATATGATATGTTTCTATGGAATCACACTTCCTGATGGGTGACACATGATATCCACAACATCCAAACAAAGATAAGGGGATTCGATGAGTCAACTTAAAAACCCAAAGGAGGGGTAAAGATATACTACATAAATCATCTTAGAGGTATTTCATCAAGGATGAATTGGCTCAAATATGAATAATAGAACATGAAGAAAAATAAAAATACAAATTAGGGTCAACATGGAAGGGAAGCCTAAATGCTCCCAATAGTTTGCATCTTCCCCAAAAGTCAAAAATCAATGCACAACAGATAGAAGAATAAGAAAAAAATAGAAGAAGGTACATGAAAAATAACCCTCCATTTCTAGGTACCGATAGAGTAAAAGGGTCCTCTAAAGGGTAAAAAAATTAATGGGGAAGAACTAGGAACACATATAGGAACACTCTAATCTAAAGACGTAGAAGCAAGTGTTACTTTTATAGATTTTCATCCTCCTAATCATGATCATATGAGGAGGGAGATCGAGACTGTAGTGATACACCCACTATAGAAACCCAAGAACCCCATCAATAGCCAAATTTAAGGATGAGGCCACTTCAATGTCCTCATTCAAGAGAACCACCAAGGTGGGTGAGAGGGATTGGTCGAAGATCATTGTCAATGTTGAAACCTCTTGAAAAAAGTCAAACATACAAGCCTCATAGCTTGCAGGGGACCCATGTTGAGGAAAATATGTAGAAGGCACCGCACCAACCTCTACAAAAAGGGTAGAGATGAACTTGAGATAATTTTGAGCTTGCACTAGTGAAAGAAAAAAGACCAAAAGAGGATCTACCAAAGTGGACTTATAAAGGTGAAACTCAAGAACAATTCCCTTCTTAAAATTTCTTTTAAAAGATGGAGGGGATACCCTTTGATCTACTATAGTTGGCATAAGGACCCTGTAAAAGCTAGGGTGGTAGTTGAGAAATGGACTAGACCTATAGGCTGAGTGGACATAATTGCAATAGACACTAGTTTTATGTGTATCATGTTTATGGGTGTTGAGAAAGGAAATATATCTAGTAGGGAGGTGATTAGTAATAGCTCCTATGATAGAGAGATAAAGAATGAGACCCACTTGGTGTAAGGCCCAAAACTCACTCTTGGTGTAGGAGAGAGAAAAATGAAAGAGGTGGTTGATCAAAATGCTAGAGTACCAAGAACAGGAAAAAGGTTGGGAGAAAGAGTGAATTTGACATACATAGACATTAAATATTCACTCTCTACCTTCACAGAAGCCTCATGTGTCAAAGCCCTATCCTGCCAATGACACTTACACGCATATGAAAGTTGATTTCAATTTAGATTTGGGTTTGGGTCACGTTGTGAGTCCTATGATGGCCTAGTGACATCCTACTCCATACATGTGGTATTTGATATTGTTGGTCCAAAGAGGAGGAGCTCACTAATGAAGTAAGAGGTGATAATATCACAATAATTTCCATCTTAGTCATAGGAATCCTTCCCATTTTCTCCTATCAAATGGTAGAGGAATAGAGGATTCTCTTGAAGGTTGAGGGATAGGATCCAAATGAGATAGTGAAGTTCTAGGTGACTTCATACCCTTGCAATATATGGTACTAAAAGGTATGTTTGCAAGGATTAGGATAGGAAAGGGTAGATAAACCTTGGACGTGGGAAACAAGGGTTCCTTTTCTTTATCTACACTAGGCATAGATGTGGGATCTAATGATACCATTAGGGGTTGTGAAGTCTATGGTGGTTGAGGTGGCTTCCCTTGAGGCATGTGCTTGTTCTAAACCCCTGACAAAGAAGGGATGAAAGACAAAGTACATTGAGCCATAAGAGAGGGTTGAGAAGAAGGAGAGGGGATAGAAGCTATAGATGTAAAATTTAACTCCCCTAGCCTTGTACTTATGATATGGATGAAATAAACCATCATGTCAGGAACACGAGGGCCATATAGGATTAGGCCAAAAATTAGCTAATTGAAATTTCCCACGAGATATTAGGGGTTGATAGCCATTATCCTGGATTGTATACATGGTACCCTCATGTAAAAACTTTAAGCACTTATGCACAACCACAAGAATGGCTCCCATGGAGACTACCTAGGGAATACCCAACTTGACTTTGAAGAGGTCCAATTATAAGATAACAATAATTTTTGAAAAGATCTCCTTGGGTTCTACCTAGACAAGAAAAGTGGTTAACCCCAAAGGGGGAAGTGGTAGTCCATCACGTATCTGGATGGTAGAAAAACACTCATCATACCTTGCATGATTGAGACCATTTATGAAGAGTGCCTCTTTAGTATTAAGATCAACCAAATATGTGGGATCAACCATAATGCCTCTGATAGAGGCCCCATTTATTAATGATGGCATGAAAAGAGGGGAGAAATCCCCATTGTATGGATCCTCAAGAGGGTTGAACATAATATTCTTTTCAAACACCCTCTAATTCGGTGGCAAGGTAGGAGTGATTGTCATCATGTCGATGAAGAGAGTAGCACTCAGAGGGTAAGGTTTAATGTAAAGGACCCTATTTCACGTCAAGTTCGCCAAAATATGGAGGAGAAAAAATTAACCAATCTCAAGACTTGTTGAAATCTCAAGGGATAAACTACTCTTTGTGCCATCTCACTTCAACCAGTTCTCTAGTTAGCTAGGGATCAAGAAAACTAAAATGCTAAAGATATATTCAAGACTTATAATAGCTAAAATGCAGAATAAAAGATCTCAGATCACTATAATATACTAATAGATAAAAAAAATTTGATCATAGAAAATAAAACAGAAAACTATAGAGATCAAATGTTTAATTCTGTGAACTCAATGTCTCCGACACCAGCATAGGTTGAAGACAATAATTCAGGTGTAGAACATCAGTGCAGCATGAGTTTTTCTTGTATGAAAAGGTATATAAATATATGTACAAATTGCAAAATAATAACTAAAATGAAAAAACAAAGTATAGTAGTGATGAGAATACTAAAATAGACTAAACTATGCAAATAAAGACAAATTAAAATAACAAGGTGGTAGGAAAACTCACAACCCGATGGAGGATGAATAGGTGTTGACAAAGCCAACTAGTTGTTCCACTTCTCACTCCAACAACCTGCACACCCAGAAATAAGAAAATGGTTGTGGGTTGTATAGGATCTTATCTCAATCAAACCCCCATTTCGGTGTTTCCACCTTCATGGAGAGACAGAGAGATAACTGGTGATAAATAACCAAAATAAAAAATGATAGATAGTAGAAAATAACAAGAGTGTGATAAATATTATATGATACACTCAATAAAAAGAAAGATAGGGTAACGAGAAACTCCACTCCAAGACCACAAAGCCATAGCTCAATGGAGTGAAGGAAAGTAAATTCTAGTGATGATACCAATAAGCTATGGAAGCTACAAAACTATGCAAGAAGTTGTCCCAATACAATAAGAAACTAAAGTAGAAGATTAACTGTAAAGCTCAAGAGAGTTTAGGAGTGGAAAATAGCCAAGAGAGAGAAAATGAAGTTTGAAAATAGAGTCATATTTCCAAAGGGTTATATCTTGGTGTTAGTGGGTAGTGGTATGAGGTATTATGTTATAGGATTGGAAGTCATAATGCTTTAATAGTTTACTGAACATCTACAAATTTTCAAGGTGAGTGCATGTCACGGAGACATATCCATGGTGCACATGCATCTTGGAATGACCAAGTTGCATGGTGAAGAAAATCAATAGACAGTGAAATGGAAAAGTAGAGGGATGAAAACTAATGTGAGATTTTTTATTTTGACTATAGTAGGGACATCACACAATGTTAAATTATATCGTGCGGTGCAAATTTACAACATTACATAACCAAGTTAGGATTTCCAAACTCATTCCTCAAAATAAATTTATTTTCATAGTTTACGAATCATAATAATATTTTAACCATGGATTATTTGAATAAAAATGGGTTTACATTTTTTAATAATTGTTCTCTATGCAATGAAACTTTTGTAAGTATAGACAACATTTTCTTGTGATATCCCTATGTTGGTAAAGTCTAGTCCACTTTTCTATCTTTATTATTTATCAACTGGACCTTTCAAGATAATATCAAGAGCTTTATGGATCAATGAATTCTTTTATTCAGAATACTTGGCATTAGATTACTCATGTTGAACATTTCTTAGAATATCTAGAGAGAAAGAAACAATAGGTTTTTAGGGATCAATCAAGAAACATCATGATTCTCTTCCAAGCTACAAAATAGAAAATTAAAGAAAATGTTAATGGTACCTCCTTTGTCTATTCTAGTACCTCATTTGTCTATTCTAAGATCATTATAAGCCTTCAATACCTTAGAGTTAATCAAATATGGGGTATAAACCGAGATCTCTTGAAGATCAATTGGGTCAAAATCCTACTTAGAAAGGATAGTAAATGGCAACCACCATATGTTGGGTGGATTAAATATAATTTCAACTAATGCTCTAAATGGAACATAGGTATTTTAGGATAATGGAGTGTTATAAGGGATAGAAAGGGAACCCTTATTGAAGGTTGATGCAGGAGAATCCTTGGGTAGTTAGAAATCATGTATTACCAAAATATGTTAGAGTTTGGTTTTGGTTTTTGCTTTTGGTAGAAGGATCAATTCGAGACCTAAGATTCTTGGTCATTTGGTGGTAGTTATCAGTTGGAAGGTATGTTTCTTCACCAATAAACTAGGTGATTGGGCTCAATGGTGCTCTACTCGATGGTGTTCTTCTTAGTGGTTCCTCTCACCGAGTGGTTTGGATTTAGGTGTTATAGTTCACCGACGGGGTTATTTGAATTTTTTGGCTGGCCGACATGTGCATTTAATTTGGGTCACTTTTCTCATGATTTGGATTGACTGTTGGAGGTGTGATGACCTAAATATGGATTAGTTCTTTCTCCTAGGTGAATTTAATGACTGTTGGAAGCCGAATGATGGATACCACATTGGGTTTTGTGTTATTGAAGCTGACTTTTTTTTTGGGTTGTTTTATTGTAAAGTTGACTTATGGCTATGTTGTATAAATGGGAGGTATAGTTAGAGTAGGGGGAGTAGCAAAGGCAGCTAACACAAGAGCGAGAAGTTGTAGAAGGAAAGATAACTTGAAGAGATAGTAGCCAAGTGTTGGATTAGGAGACAATAGGATTTCTTGCTAGCTTGAACTATCAAGTTCATATCTATCTTGGTGTTCCTACCAGATTGTTGTGTGTCAAAAATATAGCATAGTGTGGAAGGTATTGATCCTGTGAGATATGTTGTGTTTTCTAATGTAATTGGTCATAACTGAGAAGGTTTTACAACTCATCATGTTGCATGTAATCAGTTTCTAAAAATAATATAAGTTAACATTGGTTATATCTAGTTGTGTTGGTGTTTCCCATGTGGTTGTTGTTTGGCTACAAGTCTAGACATCTCTTTTGAGATATCTTCGGACCTAGACTGTGTCAAGTGGTATCAAAGAGAGGTTGATCTGGTTCAAAGTGAGGTTGATCTAGTTGGTCCAAGTGAATTTTGTGGTTCCTCAAGAGGTTTGTGTTGCAAATCTATGTTCCTAGGCTTGTGAAATTTTTTTGATTGTTCGTATGAGGTAGCAAGTTGCGATCTGACTTGCAGACAGTTTGGAGGTTGTCACAAGGTGGTCACTTGGGATTTATTGTAGAGGGTTTTCAAATATCTTGGAAGATGCCTCCAAGGAGATTAGCCCCTAAGGCGGTCAAATATCTCGCTGATCTGATGGAGGCAAGGATAACATAAAAGGTCCAATCAAATATCAAATCTGAGATTGCGAGGATGAAGAATGAGCTGGTCACCAAAATTATGAGAGCCATAGCTTTTTTACCAAGGAACCTTGGAATAGATGATGGTTATGAAGAAGCTGATAAAGAATTTGAGGTTACTGGTTCTAGTGGATATGACAGATCTAATCAGATGGAGAGATCTGGGGAAGACAGAACTGGTCAATTGCAGATATATAGTGCTCAGTTGAGTACAAGTTACCAGATGGAGGTTTTCAATTTCTCAGGTACATTAAGACCCAAGGATCTAATTGATTGTATTGGTAATTTATAAGACTAATTTGAATTGGAAGACATTAGATATCCTCTTAGAGTGAGGTTAGAATAGACTAATTTCAAGGGACATGCTCCTTTATGGTGGAAATAATTAAAGAGAGAGAGAAGAAGAAGGTGAGGTGAAGATAAATAGCTGGAGGGATGGTGGCAAAACTAAAGGCGAAGTTCATTCTTGTCGACTATGAACTTGAGTTGTTCCAGAAGTTACAAAACCTAAAGAGGAAGGAGATGACTATGGAATACTATACCAAGGATCTCTACAAGTTGACTATTCAATCTAGACATAGAGAAATTTGGAAGGAAAAGGTGGCTAGGTATATTAATGTTCTAAGATTCAATATTCAAGATGAGATTATTATGTTGAAGATTGGCTCAGTTAAGGATGCTTACTAGTATTCCCTGAAGGTGGAAGATAAGATGAATGGAAGACATCATGGTAACCCCCGAGGGAAAGAGAAGCAAGAGTAGTCATTAAAGGATAAACTGATAGTTGAGGATGGACCGAGACCTTTTGAACCAAGGAGAAGGATAGGTAGAAGTGGATTCAAAGGTACTTTTTATAACTATGGAGAAGAAGGAAATTGGTCATATGAATGTCCCCATGCAGACAAGAAGGTCGGTAATCACCAGAATGTTGTGGTGAATGAAGATGTACTAAATGAACCCGAGGTGGAGGGAGAAAACTTATTGATTCAGAGAACATTGCTTGGTTATAAGATGGTGGAACCTTATCAAAGAAAAAAATTGTTTTTGGATGTAGGAAAGGATTCAAAGAAGAACTGAGGCAAGGGTGTATCGTTTGAAGACTTGGAGCATATGTATATCAAGAACCAGTTTGAGATCTATGTATTGAATCCAAAAACATGTTCGTTGAGCTGCTGAGAACATCCTTTTACACTTGGGGTGTCTAATGTAGGAGCATCCTTGGGTAGTTGGAAATCATGTAACACCAAAAAATGTTAGAGTTTGGTTTGGGCTTTTGGTAGAAGGCTCAGTTGGAGACCTGATATTCTCGGTCATTTGGTGTTATTTCTCAGTTGGAAGGTGTGTTTCTTCACCGACAGTCTTAGTGACTAGGCTCAGTGGTGCTCTTCTCAGTGTTTCTCTACTCAGTGGTGTTCTACTTAGTGATGCTCTTCTCAGTAGTGTTCTTCTCGGTTGTGCCTCTCACTGAGTGGTTTGGCTTTCGGTGTTCTAGTTCATTGACAGGGTTATTTGGATTGTTTGGGCTGGCTGACATGCACATTTAATTTGGGTCGCATTCCTCATGATTTGTCTTGACTGTTAGAGGTGTGAGGACCTAAATTTTGATTGGTTCTTTCTCTTAGGTGAATTTAAGGATTGTTCCAAGCTGACTAATGGATAATACATTGGTTTTTGTGTTCTTGAAGCCAAGTGTTGTTTTGGGTTGTTTTATTGTAAATATGACTTGTGGCTATATTGTATAAAAGTGGGCTATAGTTAGAGTAGGGGGAGTAGAAAAGGAAGCAAAGGAAAGAGAAAGAAGTTATAGAAGAAGGAAAGATAGCTTAAAGAGCTAGTAGCCAAGTGTTGGCTTAGGAGACAAGAATATTTCTTGGTGGGTCGCGAGCTCAAGTTCAGATCTATCTTGGTGTTCCTACCAGATTGTTGTGTGTCATAGATCTGGGCTAGTGTGAAAGGCATCGATCCTATGAGATATGTTGTGTTTGTTGATGTAATTGGCCATAATCTAGAAGGACTTATAGCTTGACATGTTTCATGTTATCAGTTTCTAATAATAATATAATTTTCCATTGGTTATATCTTTTTGTGTTTTTATTTTTGATGTGGTTGTTGTTTGGCTACAAGTTTGGGCATCTCTTTTGAGATCTCTCCAGACCTGGACTACGTCAAAGGTTATGGTAGAAACATAGGGATTGGATAAAATAATAGAAAAGAAGCTTTTATTTCCTAGCGAGGCCTAAGAAGACTAAAAGAGATAAAGGCTCAAAAAAACATCCTTGTAGGAGACTCAAAATTGAATGTGCACTATCTCAATGAAAAATCCAAATGTCCTTGGGAAATAAGGAGTCTTATGGAGGATTGTAAGGAGTTGCTTTAGATTTTCTTTCAATCCAAAGTGTACCATGTCTATGGGGAAAGTAATAGTGCTACAAATGAAATGGAAAATTTGGGATTCAAAAGTATTGTCGGACTATCTTATTTTTTCAGTGCCCTTCCAAACTGAAATAAATATTCTCATGAAAGGATATAGCATTACCAACAAGGTGATGAGAATTAAATTATTTTATGAAGGCATATTGGAAAGGAGTTGAGTCCCTATAGACATATTATTCAGCTTAAGTTTTTCAAATGAATATTATTGGTGGGACGTGTGGTGTTTTTTTTACTGGGTCTTTGTGCTTTGTGATGATCTGTTTGTGTTTTTTTATATTCTTCTTTTTTGGACTATGTATTTTTTTTCTTTATGGGCTCCCATGTATGTTGTAGTTCTCTTTGGATTTTGTTGCTTAGGGCTTGACCATTCGAGTCATGGGCTTATGTGGTTTTATGGCAAATGGTACTTGCAATCTTGGCAAGGGAGGGAAGGAGGACAACCCTAATAATTTCAGGGATATGCAGGTTGATCCCGGTTCAACTAATGATGATTTCCATGGTGCTCATGATTTTGGAGGCTTTAAGACTTCCTAGAAAGCAGTTATGGCAGATGGGTCTGCTACCAAATGCCCAGAAACTTCTTTTTTTGATTTCTCAACTGACAAATAGAATGTAGGCGGTCGAGGAGAATCTCCCAAATCCTATGAAAAATGATGAGGAGATAGAGATATGTTAGGTAGCCCCACCAATTCTGGTGGAGGAGAAGGTAAGATTATGACTACTGCTGGTAATACTCTTTCCTTGTCACTGAATGAAGAGATGTTGAATGTTATTAAAGAGGAGCAAAATAGGCTTTAAAATGTTGCAATTTTATTTGTGTGAATGGATTTAAAGTTTCTTCTTGATCATAAATTCCTTGATGACTGGATAAATAATCTTTGGATTAAAAAAATTGGCATTCTTATAAGTTTTAGTTGGATGATTCAAAAAGGACTTTTTGTGGTATTCTTTAAAAACCACTCTATGCAGGAAAAGGTTTTGAATAAAATATTTTTGAATGTCGGGAAGACCATGTTTAAAGCCCTTCCATGGTCTCTAGAGGGGAACCATGATCATTTTGTCTCTCGATATTCTCCCTTTTGGGTCCAACTCAAAGGAGTTCAACCATAATTCTAGCCCTTTTACCCCATATGCTCAAGCCACTAGGTTCAATTCTGCATGTTGAAGATACCAAAATCACCCTTCCTCATCTTAATGCCCATATTCTTATAGCCCCTACCCCGGGTGTCAGCTTCCCAGATGCAATTTTTATGAACTTTGATAATGAGATTTTCAAATGGGAGATAGTTATACTTGGTGATATCAGAGCATGTTTTCACTACAAGTTTAATGAGCATATTAGAAAAGACTTCCCTATGTCAAAAAACATTCAAAAAGAGTTTCATTATGTTAATACTAATGACAACCATCAAAACCATAAATAGGGTGATGGGACTGTTGATTCCCATACTTATACTTTTGTTACTTTGAACAATCCCCTGTTTGAGGGAGACTATGAGGTTAGACCTGCCTCTAAAACCTCTTCTAAACCCAATCAAAGATATTTGTTATTCCTCAATATATCCTAGTTTCTAGAGAGAAAGTAAATGATGATAATGCCAATCACAAAAATTCCCTAAAAATTGCTTTGTCCAAGATTAATAAAGCTGCTAGAAATGTCAATCCTACTGTAGAAACTGAGAAATACAGCTTCAACTTCCAAGACCAATCTGCATGCAAAATACCTGTTACAAAGAATGAAGCAAAAGACGGAAAAAAGATGAAACCCTTCTGTGCTCAAAAAGTGAGAGCTCAAATGTATTCGAGGAGTATGGAAAAATAATTAAAATCATTCAACCTTAAAGGTGAATGAAACCCTAAAAAAGGAAAAAGCTAACCTAAGAGAAAGCTTAAGTGAAAAATAGAGTATGACCAACTTAATAATTAATATCAACATGATATAATTAATAAGTGAAGATAACTATGTACTCTAACACCCCCCCTTAAGTGAAGCTCAGGAGGTAAGCTAACCTAGCACAGCTATGAAAGCAGGAAAAGTGGGTCCCGGCAACAAGGCCTGATCAGGTACCCAAAACAAGGAAATCTCTGTAAACCGGAGACAAAGGAGAAAACCCAGTGGGAAAAACTCCTCTCCCAAAAGAGATATAAAAAGCAAGCAAAAGACAAAAAATGACTTCAAGAGACTCTCTCAAAGCCATGAGTACAATGCATGCTGCCAACCCCCTCGTGAGAGAGGGTCGAGGCTCCAAAACCCCCCAGAATGAAAGAACCCCTAGATCAATGAACAAACCACTGTGACTCCAATGCAAAGGAGTGAAATACAGTGAGTAACGAAGAGGTAACCTCGAAAGATGGTGTGTCACTAGAAGGCCGAGTTGATGCTCAAAGGAGTAGACATGAGGATCCTGAAATGGAATCCCCAATGCAAGTGGTATGATAGGTGCGCTGACACTATCATGAGAGAGGAGATGAGTGTCCTATGTAGAATCCTCAACAACTACACCTGGTGGCTCGATAAATGGAGCTGGAGGGTCTGGCAGTGCTGAAGAAGAGTCCTGCTGAAGAGAAGAAACCTCAACACGAAGTGGTGTGGCAGTCACAGTAGGAGTCTCAGGAACAACACAAAGGTTCAAGTGACCTGACTGCACCACAAGATGCTCTCACGGAAGAGGAAAGTTGAGCTCCGATAATGGAGATGGTGGACCAAACTGTGTGAAGGTGTAGAGACAAGTGGAATAATCAACTATCCCTGTAGAAACAATGCCACCTGTCGCACTATCCTGAATGAAGACTGAATCTGGCATGAACGCAACTGTCTTCCCTAATCCACTGTGTGTAATCTGGTAAATCAAGAGAAGGTTTGCAGACAGAGATGGAACATACAATACATCATTGAATGTGCCATCCTGAATGTGTACAGAACCTTTCCCGCAGACTGGCATAACAATGTTATTCCCCATGAGAATGTGGGGAATGGGAGAAGCCTCAATAGAAGAGAAGATCTCTGGAGAAGATGCCATATGGTGAGAAGCACCTAAATCCAGTATCCAAGGGACCTGTGAAGGGGATGCAACAGAAGCCCGTAATGCATGACCCTATCCAAAATCCTATCTAGATGTTGAAGATGAGGCAGAAGACTGAAAAGTAGACCCCTGTGAGGTGGAAGAGGATAGAGAGGAAATAGTGCTCTTCTGAAGGAGAGCTTGCAAATCTACAATCTATTTCTCATAGCCATCAAATCTCTTCTGAAAACAATGTGACTCATCATGGGGCCCCTTCTGACAATAGGAACAGGTAGGGTTCTCATTCTTCTATTTCTCCTTCTTAGAAGACGATGGTGGGCCAGTAGAGTGCTGAGAAGAGGAATCAGATATCTTCTTCAGCTTCAGCTTCTGTGTATCCTGAGATGACTTGGCAAGCAATGCCTGTGACTGTGAACCTATAAGAGAATCCATCTGACTGAGCTTGGACTACTCACGAGTTAACCTGTCACAGAAGGTCTCAAAAGAGGGCATAACATAACGTGCACCCAGTGCATCCATAGTGGAGTAGAAGGTAGAACTGAAAATCTGATAAGGGCCATGAAGCTTTGAGAGTATCAGAAAGATACACTCATCATCTAACTTCATCTTTCCAGCAACCTGTAAAATAGAATGAAGAGACTTGAACTTTATCAGGAAGTCCTCAATGCTGGTGAATTATTCAAGTACCAAGGAGGTGAACTCTACATCTATCTAGAGAACACTGAACTGATTCATTGTGCCAAACAAGGTGGAAAAATTGTCCCACATATCCCTGGGTGTGGTCAGACCATCCATGTGGAACAGCAACCCATCTGTAATGTTCAGGGCAATGAGGCCCATTGCCTCATCCATCCTATTTCTTTGCATAAGAGCCTCATAAGGCCTTGGTAGAACAGGCTGAGCGGCATCCATGTAGGACCATAAACCTCATGACATGAGGATTCTGGTCATTTTTGGCTTCCATCTGTGGTAGTTATGTGGAGTCAGAACGGCAATGGATGTGTCTGACATTAAGAGAATAAGACGGAAGAAGAAGGGTCTCTCTAAATTGAAAATGTACAAAGAAATATGCACCCCCCCACATACTATCAAACTAACTCTCGTACACCATAAAATGAAGCAAAAAATACAAAGAACCAGAGAAAAACCTGAGTTTTTGAAGCAGAACATGAGCACAAAAGAAGGTGCATCTTTGACTTCAAAATCTAGAAAGAAAATGGCAAATTTAGGAAATGAGACCTAGATGAGAGCGATGGGCTTAGAAAGAGATTTCTGATGATATATAGAAGTTGAAAATTTGAGTCTGTATGAGCCCTGTAAAGCCAAAAAGGCACAGGTACCCCCAAAAGACAAGGTCCCTAGAAAAACACAGTCCTAGGAAACAATTTGATGGCCATGTGGCCATCACGGGATGTCTGGCTGAGCAGAGGTGACCGGTGGGTGGCGGTGCCGGCGAAGGTTGCGGCCAGGCTGGGCGGCGATGGTGGTCGGGTGGCACGGTGGTGGCGGCAGGTCCCAGTGGCGGCGCGGTGGCCGGAGGGTGGCGCGCGGGCTGGGGGCGGCGCACAGGCGACGGTGGCGTGGTGGCGGCGCTCTGGCAACCCCAAAAATCAGTAAAAAATGTGAATTTTTTTTATTTTTTTATTTTGCCTCAATTTTTGTCATACGACCCTAATAGGCCAAAAAAATTCTCCAGAGGTCACTGTGACCAAATATGTCAAACTTTATATGTATTTTGACTCTCCTAAGTCTTCTGAGCGCAATTGTGGAGTCTGTTTTGGCTCAAATGGCTCCAAAAAATAGTGCCTCCTTAGAAATGACAAAAAAACCCTAGAGAGGCTGTGGTTGTCATCTTCAAATTGCGGCTTCAAAAAACCTTCAAATCAGGCAGTGACAGGGTGGCTCTAATACCATGTAGAAACTGAGAAATACAGCTTCAACTTCCAAGACCAATCTACATGCAAAATACCTGTTACAAAGAATGAAGCAAAAAATAGAAAAAAGTTGAAACCCTTCTGTGCTCAAAAAGTGAGAGCTCAAATGTATTCAAGGAGTATGGAAAAATAATTACAAGCATTCAACCTTAAAGGTGAATAAAACCCTAAAAAAGGAAAAATCTAACCGAAGAGAAAGCTTAAGTGAAAAATAGAGTACGACCAACTTAATAATTAATATCAACATGATATAATTAATAAGTGAAGATAACTATGTACTCTAACACCTATTGCACTACCAAAACCATCCCTGGAACATAGGATTCATTCAGCTGTAACCATGAATTTACCTTAGAGTAGTGAGAGTCGACCAGGAAAGGAACCCATTATTAATACTGAAATGATGGAAGATGGATTTATTGAATTCATTGGAAAAAAAGAAGAAAAGGAAGACATATGAAAGAAGCAATAGTTTGAAAACATTGATAGAGGAAACAATGCAAAAGGGAATGAGATCCTTGAATTCTTCTCTAGATTATGTAAGAACACAACCCCCCTTATTGGTCAATGATGAAGGTACAAATTCATAGTTGGAATGTTAGAGGGTTAGAAATGTGAGATAGAAAGTATATAGTAAGAAGATGGTGCAATAATCTCATAGGTAAAGACATAGTTTGTTTGGAAGAAATCAAAGTTACTGGTTACCAAGATGTTAATGTATTGAAACTTGTTTGGGACTATTCTAAGTGCCTTTATTCAAATCATGTTAGGGGCAAAGGGATAATATAAACACTAGTCAGTCCCTCATGGAGTGACAAAATCATTACTCATGGGATGTCACCATACAAAAAAGCACTATGGATTACTCTTAACAGAAAAGAAAAAACTATAGGGTTTTGTAATATTTATGCCTCTAATGAATATAGGGAGAGAGCCAAACTATGGGAGACTTGCCTACTAATGCATGAAATTTTGTTGGTGATTTCAATATGATTGAATGTCCTAGAGATAAATTAGGAGGTGAGAGGTTTCAGTGGAAAGGTAATGAATACTTCTTTTGGGCTAGATTCAAGAGACACTTAACTATTTATGATCCTATAGAGGGGCTCATAGGTATCTATGTTGGTATTTTGTTTATCTGGTATAATAATCAGGCCAATAAGTGCATAATTTTCTACATACTTGACAGATTATACATTAACAAGCTTGAGCTCGGCATGATCCACAACCAAGGTCAATACCCCATTAGTGTCTCTCCTGCTAGCATGTCTAACCATTCCCCTATCATCTCATGTACTACCATCAAATACCAAGATGTTCAACCTAGAAGCAACACTAAGAGACTTCTTTTCAAATTAAACACTTCCATGCTTAATAACAAGGACAATCTAAGTGCACTTAGGATGGTTTCTATCCTCTCAAAATTACGGTCAACAAAATCTTCACCAATTGATAAATGGAATCAGCTAGTTGATGCATGGAGAACTCTATGTCAAACCATTGGTACCAAAGAGGCCAAGGATAGGAATCTAAAAGGAAAGATGCTCAATTCCAACCTCCTGAAAATTGAAAAGGATCTTCAAGACAAGGGTGGTGATGTGGAATCAGAAAAAGAATTGATTGATACCAAGGGGAAGGTTAGAATTATCCAACAATATAAAATCCAAGGGAAAAAAAATAAGATCTATGTTCAATTGGATCAAGGAAGGAGACAGGGGAACTAAATATTTTTTTAACATTATTAGAGAAAAATAGTACAGAGAGGAAATCAGTGGCATTCAGACTGAGGACTGGTTTAGTAGCAATAATCAAAATATTCTAGCAACATTTATTGATTTCTATACTAAGATCTTCACCTCTAAGCATAATGAGGGTAGTCAATTATGTATGGAACAATGTATTAGTATCATTCCAAGTAAAATCAATAAAAGTCATAAAGACATGTTGGGGAAGGAAATTTCCATCCAAGAAGTGGAAGATATCATTGGGTCTCTAGCCAATGGAAAATCACCGAGCGTAGATGGAATGCCTCCTAAATTCTACAAAGTTAATAAGGAATGGATTTCTATGGAACTCTTTGAACTATAAAAATATTATTTTGACAATGGGACCCTAGGAGAGAATGTCAATAGAGGACTAATTAAATTACTCCCTAAAGAAGGAAACAAAAATCAAGTTAAAAATTGGAGGCCAATCACTCTGTTGAATAAGTCATATAAAATGATTGCTAAGTTGTTGGCTAAGAGGATATATGAGGTCTTAAATGATATTATCTCAGTAACCCAAACAGGATTTATCAAAAGAAGATATATTCTTGAAAATCTAATCACCAGTTGGGAAGCTATGCACTGGGCTAAGGCTGACAATCAGAGAGTTACTATGATTCTTCTAGACTTTGAAAAATCATATGATAGGATTGAATGGAATTTTTTGTTGGCTATGCTAAAATAATTTATCTTTCCATAATATTTATGCATTTGGATGAGTTTCTTGTTTAAGGAGTCTAATACAATTATTGAGGTTAATGGGGAACTTTCTGAACCTATCGCCCTTGGCAGAACTATCAAGCAAGTTTGCCCTCTTGCTCTGACCCTTTATGTGATTTATGTTGATGCTATGTCCTACATTCTTAAATCCACTGATTTTGGCCCCCCTATCAAAGGTATTTTCCTACCTAATAAGGAGGGTTTGTTCATTGAACAGGTTGCTGATGACACTTAACTTTTTGTGGAACTCTTATAACAAAACTTTGATAGAGTTGTTTGTAGGGTCCAGCTATTTTGTAAAGCCTCTAGAGAAAAAATATCCCCTCACAAATTTGTTATCCTTGGATGGGACAAAATCCCTCCCTCTTGTCTTTGTAACAAAGGGCGGCAGTGGACTGGACCTAACTCTATTGTCAATTACTTGGGTATACCATTTGTCCTAGACTCATCTCTAAATGAAATGTGGAACTGGATCTTCAAAAATTTGAAAAGAAGGACATGAAGTGGCAAACACACATATTATCTTTAGCAGGAAGATTACAAGCTACTCAAAAAAATTTATCCTCTCAGGCCATTTACTATGCTTCAACTTGGAGGTTTTCCATTCACCAAACAAATAAACTGGAAAAAATTCTTAGAGATGTATTGTGGTCGGATGGTTTACGTAACAGAAAAAGACACAATATCAAGTGGGAGTGGTGTTGCACCCCCATGATGCAAGGAGGTTTGGGCATTAAATATCTTAAGAAGCAAGGTATGGTATTGGCTTCCAAATGGATCATCAAGGCAGTTTTATTAAATGAACCATGGAAAATCCTTATTAGAAATAATATTGTCAGCTCCGCCATTAAAAAGGGGAAATCCTTGAAAATGTTCCTTTTCTTGATATCCTATTGGGGGATTTTGATGTGAGGGTCTTTGGGTCTAAGATATTCTCTGCTCTGTGGAAGGCATGGGGACATGTTAAACCGCTCCTATGTTCTAGATATGCTATAGGGAAGAATCCTTATTTTTTAGTCCTGGATAGGTCAATTTGGTGGGGTTTATATCTCAATGATAAGCCCCTTTCTCTCACCCAATGTCGTTCTGCTAAGAACTAACACAAAAAAGGTATCTCCCTCATCTTTTATTTATTGGTGTATAGAAGAATCTACTCTTGGGAAGAATTGAGTAGCAGGTATGATATTCCTTCTTCACAGAAAAAACATATACTCTCCTTGCAAAGGCAGTGGGCAACTGGTTTCATGGGCACTGTATAAATGCTACTCAGAATCTTGATCACATTAAATGGTTGGATGGAACTCTATTTGTTATATTTTCTTGCAAACAAATTTATAAGCTCCTTAATAATAATGATAGAATTATTGGTGAAATCAATCAAGCCTAGGGTTTGAATTGATCGTGCAATAAGTGGCATTTAATCTTTGAGTTGTTATGGCATTATCATGTTGAGCCCAAAAATATTTGTTTCAAATGAATTTTTTATTGAAAAATAATGTTACTGGGTCTTTTATATCTCAAGGAGTCAAAAACACCATTTTTGTTTTGTTTGTAATTGTGTGGAGTCTTATGAGCACGTGTTTTTTGGGTGTCAATGGGCTGTTAATATTTGGTCTATCTTTTTTGGCAAAGATTTTAAGTGGAATAATAACCTTGGATTGTCTTGGCATGAATTTTTGTCTGGTTATGTGGAGGTTGTTGACAGTAAACTCAATGACTTTTGGTTAACCTAAATACCATTGAAGTCCTATGGATTATTTGGAGACAAAGAAATGAGGACATTTTCCAAGAAAAGGGGAGGGATCTTACTAATTTTAATTCAAAACTCACATATTTTTCTATAATGTCACAGGTTTATGCCACCATCCATGTTCCAAAAGAGAGGTTCCAAAGTTTGATAAAGGAAGGGGCTATGGTGTTGTTTCCCAAAGACATACAAAGTGTTATCTTAATCACTGATGCTCCTGCCTTGGCAAACAATAGTAGAGACAATCAACATAACATTCCCAAATATGAGGACTACAACAATAGTGGCTTAACATACTCCATCACCTAGGGTTCACTCCATACACAACTCTTTATTGACAATAACAGGAGGGGTGATTTGGCCAACAAAGATGATAATAATTTAGGTGAAAGAAACATTAAAAATAATAAGGATCAGTGTAGAATCAATGAGGTCAGACAAAGAAATAATAATGATGATTGGTAGGAGAGAGGTTAGGAATGAGTTACTTCTCTTTTGATATATTTTGTATATATTGGGCATACATTTTTAGGCAAGAGTCTTATATGTAAATTTTGTTGAACAACTTTCAGATCATATACTAATTCTAAATATGCTAGATTATAGGTCTTTGAGATAGTATTTTATATACTTCTAGTTTAGTCAGTCATAAAATAGTATGATGGTTATCTTTCTTGTACTCAGTTGATTCTATATTATCAATAGAAAAAAATGTAGATTATTGGTGTAGATTTTTAGGATAAATTAGCATTCAAGGATGAGATGGGTAGTGCTATTACTTACTGTCTTTTTCTGGAACAAGTGACAATCTCATTGAGAAGGGTATGAATCAATATAAAAGGTGCAATGATAACATAGTCATCATAGTCACTTACCTCATGTGTATTTGTTAGGATAGAAATGTCTTTCAAATAAATAATCAAAAACAAGGCAATTAATGGAAGTGTCATTTTACATGCATGAGGATTAATGTACTATTTGATTTTCTCAAGGAGCATTTTTATATTTATTATTTTGAAAGAAAAATTCATTGTCATTATGTTCATTTGTATCTCTATATTTTGTTAAGGGATAAAAGTGTGAAAAAGATAGCAATATATTGTTGTAAAATTGTCTGAGCCTAAAAACTATGAAGATTTAAGGAAAAACAAAGACTTATAAATTATTTTTGAAAAATAAAGGATGGTTCTTTTTTCTTCTAAATATGAATAGTTATAATAGATTTCTCTCTAAAAAAAATCCAATTCCTAGAAAAGAGGTGTGGTATCAGTTGGTAGTATTGCCTTCACAGTCACTCCAGGGCTCATTGTAAAGGTCATTGGTGTCAAATGGAAAGGTCTGAAGATCAAAAAGAAGAGTTCAAGGGATTATAAGGAAGTTGTTTGAAAAGGGAGAAGGGTCAACTGAGATCAAAATTGGTATAATTCAATCCTTCCTCCCCCATTCAATGGTAAGTTTCCAAATATGACATATTAAACTCTTGAAGGTTGCTTCACTATATTTCATAAGTATCATTTCCCTATTTTGAATCATATTTTTAATGGGGAAAACTTTGATTTACCTTTCTTTCTATATTCTTCCATGAATGCTAGTATCAACAAAGTGGTGGGTAAAAGTACAAAGATGTGTTACACTTTTAAAAAGGAAATGTCCAACACTAATTCAAATTTTTAAATTAAATCACTAGAAAGTAACATATATGTTTTGAATTTTCAATAATTTAAACTAATAAAATGTGTATTTTTAAGCCTAAACTGGCAGCAGAGTTAGATTGGGTTGTGGATTCACCTTATGGGTCTAGCTTGTAGGCTAATTGCTCAATCTCCAAGGACTAGTCTTGCCTTAGATCAACCCAAAGATGGGAATTAGGCTCGATCGAAGGGTAAAATATAAAATACATAAAATTAATTAAAATATTAAAAGGTATATGTTTAGAAAACTTCACTTATAGATCAATAAAAGGTTAGGTATAAAATATGCATTTAGCAGACACTTCTCATTGGAAAAGTTGTGGCCCATATCTACCTCAGCTGGACTAAATCTAGTTAGACCACATGTTTGACCAAAAAAAATTAGAAATACTTAAATTTAATTGTGCTGATAAGGTTGCCTAAATTGTAACACAACTTTGTACTTTTAACTAGGCTTCTCCTCCCATGTGTCAAGGTTTAATATTTTTATTGTACCAATTTGATTTTGATCAATCCCGACATCATAGTC
Source organism: Thuja plicata (assembly GCA_018584345.1). Classification (NCBI taxonomy): domain Eukaryota; kingdom Viridiplantae; phylum Streptophyta; class Pinopsida; order Cupressales; family Cupressaceae; genus Thuja; species Thuja plicata. The sequence goes on from MU223669.1 coordinate 220,885, forward strand.
CCTTCCTTACCAACCCTAGAAACCCTAGTGGCAATCATGAAGCCCCTACTTTCTCCATGCACATTTTAATAGAAAGCAAGCAACATTCTCCTGAGAAGCATACTACCATTACTAAGAAGAAGGCCAAAGCTACTAAATGTCCTCTTGAAAATTAGTATATGGATGTGGCACTCCTAAAGGTTACTCCAGACAAATGAAAAGACCCTACTTCTAAACTTGACTCTTCTAAAGATATAAAATTGATAGTTATCTACTATAGACTTAGATAAACTTATTTTGGAGAAAGAGGAGGAAGATAAGGTAGAAGGGAATAAATAGGACATTAGCCCTAGGAGACATCACTCTACACATCTTATTGAAAGTTATTCCAAAGGTAAAGAAAAAAAATTATAATGGAGGAAACCCAATGTTTAACAAAACAAATTGTACTAGAGGAGGAAAACTCTAGTGAGGATATTGAAAATGAGGATTATGGTGCTAAGGTATAGAATTAAAAGGAGGGTAGTAAATCCCATGCTACTCTAAAAAGGGAGCTTGAGGAAGAATATTACCCAATGGACCAAATAGTGCATTCTCCTATCAATACTAGGAAGGGAAATGTGGATACTAGTTCATTCTACTATGATGAAAGAGTAGAAAACATGAAATTCCAATTTATAGATATGGAGGCAAGAATAAAAGGGTTGGAGACCACAGTTGAAGAATTTTGCAAGAGTATGACTCAGAGAGGAAGGTTGTCGGTTCTTTACGTTTCATTATAGATAGTATTATGAGGAAGTATACGATGCATTTTTTCTTAGGACTCAAAAAGTTGAGAAGAATAAGAATAAATAGGGTTATATATATGTTCAGGCTTAGAATTACCACCCCAACTTAGGCATTGGGGATTTATAGGTATTCCATCCTGACAATAGAAACCTTCTCTAGCTATGGGTAGACTATGATTGAGAAGGAGTCTCTGGATTCTATGTCGGTTCCTATTTGGTACGGAATATCACCTCTTGATTTATAACTTAGTAGGGAAAGGGAAAAAAGAAACTTTAAAACTAGAAATAGATAGGGGTGATACACCAAGAATGAATTTAGACTTTTGATGGAAAGATAAGGCAATAAATGCAACTCATATATCAAAGGCTTAACACTTTGAATCCCTGTTCAACATATAGGCTAATAGATTTCACTACTAGGGTTAAACCACAAATAGCTCAAATGTTCAGCAAACATACATTTTCCATACAAGGTTTTGAAAAATAACACTTGCAAAGAAAGATGAAAATAGGATCATAGAATGAAAACTCCAAATGTATGAGCCAATGAAAAATCTGCTTTATTTCACACCAAAATCTGATAGAATGGATTACAAAATGAACTCCAAAACATCTAGGAACAAAAAGTTCACTATATGCCTTCTCTCCAAAAACTGCAACCCAATGGATACAAAATGCATAAAAAAGGTCTACAGGAACAAATAGTTCACTGAAAGCACCTCCTTTCTAAACTTTGAACCCCTTTACTATGAAGTAAAAGGTCTACTAAATAGCCCACATGGCTCATCTCAAAAATGAGATCTCCCTCCAAACTCCCCTCAAAGATAGATAGATCATCCTAAATCAAAGGCCCAAAATGATGCCTAAAACCTAGTTTAACAACTACCCCTCAAAAAGGCATATCCCTAAATTTGAGGCATAATTAGTGCCTAAAATCTAGCCCCTAAAGGCTTATTTCAAAAATGAATTCACCTAAATTTGGTTATTAAAGATTTATATCTTTTACATATTTACCAACTTTATTACATAACATAAAGAAACCCCATCAAAATGCATAACTCTAAATGCATAAACCCTGACCATATTTACATAAAAATTCCAACTCCTATGACTTAAAACCCAACAGCATAGCATAAAAAAACCTAACACCAGCCAAGCCGACACCATAGTGAAAATAACTAATGCCTAACTCGAGATTACAAATACAATGAAGAAAATATCTCATAATGCACTGTCTAGGTACTGCAGTTACCTAGGCATTTAACTCTTCATTTTTACTTCATTGGACTTCATTTGGGGAAGAATGAGTTTAGGGTTTCTATTTCTTGGCGCCGCCATGTCTACAACTTTTTGTGCCTTTTGTGTTTGGTCTTGAGCTCACCATGAGTGGGAGTGCGTGCTTTTCATCTATACATGGATGGAGGTTTGTTTAAATCACTGTGATGTATGCTCAAACTAGAGCTTCTAATTAGAGAGCTCAGGCTTCTTTCTTGCTGAATTTGGATTTATCTATGTTACTAGGCATTGACTGGAAATGATTGCTACGGAAGAGTTCTAAAGAGCTCAGGCTCTACCTCTCGAACTAGAGTCAAACTCAGAGTTTTGGATGCCATGAATCATGGCACTTTCATTGCATCTTTGCTCTCCACCACGGGTTCTCTGCATATTTGAACTTTCTGTAACTTGAGTTCTGCCATGATATATGGCACTTTATCGACCTTTCTCCACTGATCTTTGAGTCTACTGCCACTTTATGGTGCTGTCGTGGCACTCTAAACATAGAGAGCTCAGGCTCTTCAACCACGGCCTCTCTGCATGAAAGCCACAGATAAGTCACTCTTCTTGGGTTTTCCTTGTGCTTTAACACCCACTGTCTGTAGCAAGCTTTCCTTTTTGTTTGAATATGTCACTCATTGCTTTGATGTCTGATTTTATTCATTGCTTATGCCATTGTCACTATCCTTGCATGTTATGAATGATGTCTTTTCATCTTTTACATTTGTTGTCGTTATAACTGAAAAAAGAATTTGGGCCTCTTCATGTTCATTACAATGATAACATTACCATGCCTAAAGGGTATCAAAAACATGTGGAGGCGGTGCTATATTTGTTGAACTAGATATATTGTGTATCATCTACATCTTGTCTTTGACTGAACTCAAGATTTTCTTCAGACCATCTCTATTTCTGCTACATGCTTGTATATTTATTGAAACTGTGCTTTATGCTGGAATACCCACACTTTGTTGAAACTGTGTTTGCCGTCTGTAGCTTCTAAATAAATTGATAATGTTGTCACTCCATGATTGAATAGAAAGCTGCAAATCATGATGTCTTATGCATCTGGGTGCTCATTTTCTCCTGTTATAACAACAAGCCACTTTGTAAAGAAAGAACTCGAGCTCCTTCCTGAACTCTCCTTGTGCATATGCTCCTCCTTTTTTAACATACATGCTATTTTTTTCCTTCACCATCATACTTCATAAAAGAGTATTTAAACAGCACCTAAATTCACTTGTCATGTTTACACCATCATTGATAACATGCATAACAGCATTTGACCTTCATTATGATAAACAATGCATTTGTTATCTGAATATACATAACAACATCTTAATTCATTATTTATTCTGGCATATGTACTACATTTGGACATCTTTTCCTTTGTCATGCAAACTCGTAACAGCCTTTCATAATACTATTTTTACTCTTCTGGTATCTGCCTATCAACATTATATCACAGTGACACATATTTTTTATGTCTCTAGACAGCTTAATCATTTGATTTTTTCCTTAAATATGCATTGTTATTTGATCTCTAACATCTGCATATTCATTCTATTTGCAAACAGCATTATAGATAACCTTTACTTGTGTAGATTTGAATAACATGGTTACCTCATTATTTGATTACAATTCATCTTTTATTGCATAGGCATCTTCCAACATCATTAATGTACCCTGCATTTCTCTTCCTCCTGCATTTTTCCTTTCCTAAATTCATGGTCGCATTCTTTCATTCTCTCATTTGCATGATGACAGTACACAATTCACCTCCATATATGTATATCTCTTCTCAGGATCTTTTTATTGCCCATGTGTCTTCCTGTAGAAACATTGTATCATCTTTCATGAATTGAATACTCTTGTAATGCACACAACTTCCTTGTATGTAATGTCTTATGTGAAGTTCAAGCACGGGCTCATGACACTCACTGTATTTCTTTTGTTATCTGCATTATATTTTTCACCTCTTGCACATACATCACTGATCAACCTGCTAGGTCAACAAACAAAAATGAGCCAATTAATGTTTGTGTATGAGTGTCATATGAGATGACACTCATGCATGAATATTGGTTGTTTTGTTTGTGTTTGTTAACCTAACATGTTGATGTCATTCTAAAAAAAAAAAATTTAGATTCAAGACCTAAAAACCCCTTCAGTTCAGATTCTTTTGGTTCTACAAATAGAAATACTTTTAAAATGCAGACTAATAACCATATGTAATAAAAGATTTCATAAGGACATGTCCCTTTGATATTCTTTATTCAGTGGATGCTAAGGTATATATTACTGGTGTATTGATGTTATTTGGAAATGTTCAGCTTTGAAAGCCTGATTGTTGTATGTTGTTTTGGTTCATGTATTGCTTAGATCCAATTGGAACTAACATCCCTTCTCTCTTCATGATGCAGGACAGGACCTAAAACTCAATATGCAAAGCTGACTTAAGGGACAGACAAAAGACACTATGAAGACTGGCCAGAGGAAGACAACCAGCACCAAATGTAGACTCTCTACCATACAAGGCAATGCATGGACCCCTACTCATGCCTCGATAACGCTTTCTTCTTTGTAATTACCTCTAAGTTTTGAATCCAAAAAATGTAACATGAAACTTATATGCATACTACATTCAGTTTGAATGGACAATGTAATGATCATTTATGAATTTGAAATTGTGAAACTGATCAATACTTAGAATACAATTTTCTGATAGTATGAATGCAATAGCAAGACAATTTTACCATCTTCTGAATAAAAAATGTGGAAAAGATGTGTATTTATGCAATCTGTTATATGTATGATCATTAGATTGCAAAATGTGCAAATTTAGGGTAACAATATAGTAACAAGTTGAGACAAAACTTGACAAAGAGCTAGACTAGGACACATTTTGATGGGGTTCTAGGCTTATGTCATTTTGGTTTTTTTATGTTCAACAAGTTTTTTCTTCTATGTATTACTTTAAGGCCCTAGAACCTACGGATGATGGAACTAGTTAGTTATAGTTCTATTCTAATTTATTATCAAACTAATATGGACTCTTAGGCTTATGAGCTTAATAAAACTTTTCTTACTTATTATTGTTTCTCTTGTGGATACTGATGATAAGCTAGGGTATGGGTTAAGTAACTCTTTTAATGTTAACTCTTATATTCTTATGTTAATATTAGTTAGATTTTATCTATGGATGGGATAGGAATTTGTTAACCTATTTTTTTATTGTACTTTAGGCTCTTTTGTAGTAGGGTAATTTTGGTGCTCCTAGCTATGTGTTACTAGTTGTTTTTTTGTTTCTATTTTTATAAATATTATTATCTAAACTTCCTTAGTGAGAGATCAAACCCCTTTTCCCCTACTAATTCAATCAAAAATAGTTATAGTAAAATTCCCAATCCACTGAATCACAATTACAGTTAAAACTATCTATCCATTATTATTGTTGTCTAAAATAGAATTAGTGCTTAAATTTTCAATTCTTTGATTTGGTTTACCTTGATTCAAATATCAAGTCTAAATTTGGTAAGACAAAATCAATCTAATAAACAATAAAACATAATTATAATTTAAATTGGGGTTACAATTAAAATTATTATAAAAGACTAAAATCTAGTTTCCTAAATAGCCTATCTCAAATCAGTATTAAAAATATATAAGCATAATAAACTCTTTCCAACTACAATAAAAGTAAAATGTCATTATTTATTAAACAAATATAGTGAATAAAGAGAATGGACAAATGTGATAGGCTATAGACCCAAGTCCAAAAATAAATTTTGATGGTAAGGTCTTTCTTCTAAATTGGATATAACCTTTGACTAATGATAATACCCCTTCAAAACAAAACCTAAACATTCATTTTCTAACACTCGGCTCGACATAAATCTATACCAACCTTTTTCTTCAAGGTAATCTCTATTAATTCTATTTTGAGAAAATGAAAACTTAAATTTATCTTAAGTTAATAAAAACATTTAAAATATAAAATATAGATACTATAGAAAATGATATTTAAAATAAAGTAAAATATTTTATGTGCCTTTTAGATTATAATTTTGATTCAAATAAGATTGTGTATAATGATACTCTATGATAGATATTAAAGGAAATTTATTTGTAAACCAAATTGTCAAGTACAAGGATTTTATGATCATTCAAAAGTATAGGAGGTAAGATATTTGAATTCATGTAAGAAGGATGGCTTAACGAAGTGCCCAAGTATGTATGTATCCATACATGCATATGTACGTATGTATGTATGTATGTATGTATGTATGTATGTATGTGTGTGTGTGTATGTGTGTATGTATGTATGTATGTATGTATGTATGTATGCATACCCGTGTGTGTGATTACACACACACACACATATGTGTGTGTGTGTGTGTATGTATGTATATATATATATATATATGTATATGTATATATATAATGTATATATATACACACATATATATAAGGTATATATATCTCTGTGTGTGTGTGTGTATATACATATATATGTATAGTCAGAAAATGGAAGCACTTCCATTGTAGACTGGTTTAGCCTTCCAAGTAAGTAATTTGAGGTCATGTCAAGTGCCTTGAATGGGTCTCTGACTTGGATCTGGATTTTTCCCCTATTCTAACTCATCTCCCACTTTTTCCAGCTTGTTTCTGGCATCCTAAACTGCAAACTGGGATTT
>MU223669.1:237082-247715 GCA_018584345.1 Thuja plicata
GGTTTCACCTAATGGTGATAAGTTTTATGCTGCATTTAAATTGTCTTTTCCTTGTTCTAACAATGTGGCTGAATATGAAAGTTTAATCCAGGGATTAGAATGGGCAAGATTGAAAGGTATCAAATGTTTGAGAGCATTTGGTGACAGTGAGCTTATTGTTAAGCAGGTGAGAGGCATCAACACTTTTAAAAATGATCTGCTTAAGATGTATAAATCTAGAGTTTCTGATATTCTAGATGGATTTGATGCTTTCAACCTGATTTCAATTCCTAGAAGGGAAAATACACATGCGGATAGGTTTGCTGGTATTGGTGCTCATATTGCATTAATATAAAATAAAGGAATAATTTCAGACCAGTCTCGTATTAAGATAATTGTCAGGCCATCCATTCTGGATAATGACATTTATTGGCAAGTTTTCAATACTGATGAGTATATCCTAAGTTTTCTAATAGAAACAGATGGTTTTTCAGCCTCAAAAGATAACAAGAACATTCAACAAATGGAAGACCAAATCATTCAATTGAAAACCAATAAATTGCCAAAGGGATTAGTAAGCTTGGAATCAGCTTTTAATTCTGATGACCAATTTAAAAGGGGTAAAACTAGCATGTTGATTGAAGAAGTGGAAATTTCCAGGGACAAGCGGTTGAAGGTTGGTAAACTAAATTCTCCTGAAGAAAAGGAACTGTTTATTGATTTTTTAGAGAATACAATGATGTGTTTGCATGGGATTACTCTGATCTAAAAGTTTTTGATCCCAAATTAACTCAGCATACTATAGAATTGGAACCAAATGCTAGGCCAATTAGAGAAAAAAGAAAAGGCCTATAAATCCCAAATTAGAGCCATTAATTTTGAAAGTGCTGAGGAAACTTCTAGATAGTGGTATCATATTCCCTATTAAGCACACATCTTGGGTTTCTAACTTAGTACCAGTAAGGAAGAAGAATGGAGAAATAAGACTTTGTGTAGATTTTAGAGACCTTAATAGGGCATCTTTGAAAGATAGACACCCTCTTCCTTCCATGGAACAAATTTTACAATATTTTTTAGGTTCTGAGAGACACTCACTCTTAGATGGATACTCTGGTTATAATCAAATTTTAGTTAAGGAATCTGATCAATTTAAAATAGCTTTTACAACTAAATGGGTACTTTGGCCTACAGAAGAATGCCCTTTGGGTTGTCAAATGTTGGAGCTACTTTTCAGAAAGAAATGGACATGGCTTTCAAGAACTTAATGTATAAATTTGTTCTAGTTTATCTTGATGATGTAACAATTTACGACAAAGTTGCAAATCAGCATATTGATCATTTGAGACAAATATTGCAAAGATGTAGAGAATTTGGAATATCTTTGAATCCTAAGAAATATGTGTTTGCTGTTCATGAAGGAAAACTTTTAGGATACCAAGTGTGTAAGGAAGGAACAACAATTGATCCTAAAAGAATTCATGCAATTCTTGATCTTTCATTGCCTAAACATAAGAAAGGATTGCAGAGTTTTATTGGGAGAATTAACTTTGTAAGAAGGTTTATCCCTGATATTGCAAATTTATTAAAGCCATTGACCACAATTCTTAAAAAGGATATTCTTTTTAGATGGACTGATGAAGGAAAAAGGAATTTTGAACTGATAAAACAAGCTTTGTCTTTAGCCCCTACTCTTGTTAATCTTGATTTTACTAAAGACTTCATTTTGTATGCTTATGGTGGTTCTGACACAATCTCTGCTATGCTGGTTCAGAAGAATGATCAGAAACAAGAGCAGCCAGTTGCATTTTTCATCAAAGGTATGGATGATTATGAGAGAAGGTATACTTTTGTTGAAAAACATGTACTTGCAGTTATTAAAGCTTTGAAGAAGTTTAAGCATTTAATTGCTAGAAATAGGGTGCACTTAATGGTTGCTCATCCTAGCATCAAAGAGTTTTTGTTGAACAAGGATGTTAATGAGAAAAGAGTTGGTTGGATAACAAGGGTTATGGAGTATGATGTGCAAATTCATGTAACTAAGTTTGTTAGAGGTAAAGGCCTTTGCACACAAATGGAAGAAGAAGAGGAACAAATTGAAGCACCTAAAGAATCTGAAGATCTACAAAGTGAAATTATACTGTTTAATGATCCTATGACATGGTTGTCAGATATGACCAGATTCTTGCAAACAAGACAATGCCCAAATAATCTTGATAAAGCAAAAAGGAGGTACTACAGGTTACAATATATCCCCTATGTTCTTATTGATGGTGTTCTATATAGAAAAGATTATTCTGGAATGTTTCTTAAATGTATTGATTCATTAGATCAAAACAGAATATTATTTGATTTTCATGATGGATCCTATGAAGGACATTTCAGTCCTAAAAATAAAGCTTGGAAAATACTAAGGGCGGGCTATTATTGGCCTTATTTGTTTAAATATGCTCATGTTTGGGCTAGAAAATGTCATAAATGTGCACTATTTGTAGGGAAACAAAGGCTAGCAACACTGCCATTAAAACCAATTGTGGTTGATTAGTCATTTGCTAAGTGGGGAATGGACTTTATTGGCCCTATCAATCCTAATTCTAGTGCATGTCATAAATGGATTTTAATTTCTACTTATTACTTTACAAGATGGACCGAGGCTATTGCACTAAAGGAAGCTTCTGGACCTGCTGTGGTAAAATTCTATGATGATATAATAACCAGGTTTGGAGTTCCTCAATCAATCATTTCTGATAATGCTATGGCTTTTATTAGTTTAGCCATTACAAAATGGGCTGTAAAGAATGGGATTTACTTAAAAACTTCTTCAAACTATTATCCTCAAGGTAATGGTCTTACAGAATCTATGAATAAAAACCTAATCAGGATCATCAAGAAGACTTTGCAAGGAAATAAAAGGGATTGGCATTCCAAATTGAAGGCAGTCTTGTGGTTGGATAGGATTACACCTAAACAGGTAATTGGGAATTCTCCGTATGTCCTAGTTTATGGTAAAGAGGCTAGATTGCCAGTTTCCACTGAATTTCCAACCTTGCAACTAGCTGATCAGATGTTATTGTTTGGAGAAGAAGATCCTCTTAAACTGAGGTATGTCAATCTATTACAACTTGAAGAGGAAAGGAGAAAAGCATTGGTTACAATGGAACTTAAGCAAGCACAAACTAAGAGATCTTTTGACAAGAAAGCTAAGTTCAGATAATTTAGAGAGGGAGACTTAGTACTCAAGTGGGATGTGCTAAAGAGCAGGCCAGGGTAGCATGATAAATTTGACAACTTTTGGGCAGGCCCTTTTGCTATTATATCCTGCAAGGAAAACAATGCTTATCAGTTGTCCACAACTGATGGGGAATTTTTGCAAATTCCAGTTAATGGAATACACCTCAAACTTTGCTTTGAGGGTTAGATTTTAGTCTAGGTTTTCATTTTCAATAAGTGTTGTCCGAGCACATAGGTCTCTAGGTTGCTTAGGTCTTTAAATTTCTTTAGGTCTAGGTTAGCTACATTTTCATTTCAATAATGATTGCATTCATGGTTTCAGGTTTCCTAACTCCATTACCCAAGGATAGAGGTCTAGGGTTATGTCTAGCAGGTAGACATCTAGCAGAAGTCGCCAAAATTGTTATCCTAATTTGTAGCATGCATCAAAATAATCATAAATAGGAAAAGATTTCATTTTTAGAAAAGTCCTATTAATATTATCCTTCAGGTATTATTAATAAATATTTTGTAAATTGCATACATTCATTTCAGAAAAACTCATTTTTTTACTCTGAGAGTTGATCATATTCTCAAAAGTTTCAAAATACAATTTGATCAATTACATTGTGCATTCAAATTGAATGTATTATACAAATTTTGCTTCATCTTTCTTTTTATGTCAAAACAATAGTACATTGCAGAATAAAAGGCATAATTGAAAGTATGGAGTACGGATCCCATGCATTGCCTTGTAGTGGTCTGTTGCTTGCATATTGGATCTCCTTGGCTGGTTGCATATCAGGTCCTAGGTCTTCAAAGTCCATCATCATCTTCATTTACATCTTCTAGGGTTTCCCTGCATCATGAAAGAAAATATGTTAGATCCAGTTGTATCTAAACAATACATGCGACAACAAGCAACATACAATCAATCTTGCTCAAAACTTCATATCAATCTGTTGAAATCAATATAATGAGAAAAATATTCATTAATAGTATCTGAAGAATAGTATTAAAAGGGACTTGTTCTAAACATGAAATCTTTTTCTATTTATGACTACTTTGATGCATGTTATTCTTCAAATCAGATATATGAATGAAAAGGACTTAGTATTACCATCTGAGAAACCTTTTTCATGATTAGATCAACCTATGAGTTCACCAAATGACACAAACCAACCAGTATTCATGACTGAATGTCATCTTACATTCACTCACAAACATTAATTGGTGCATGTAATTTGATGACCTAATAAATTGAGTATTATTGTGTGTGCAAATGAACAGGTGTGCATGATTGAATGCAGGAAACAAAAGGAAAATGATATAGTGGATGTCACGAGCCCATGCTCGAACTTCACATAAGTCATTTTATGTAGAAGGATGGTTATCATCTAAAAGGTTATTGTTCACACACATTGGAATAACATATTTGAAGACACATGAAGGAATCAAAGATGCTACAGAAAGGACATGAACATGGAAAATTGGTAAATTGCAGAATTGAAAGATTCTAAAGACTCATTGTTTTATGCAAGTAATGCAGAGTGAAAGTGATGTTACAGTAAGTGCTTCTTCACATATATCTGACTGTTATACATTTGTTAAAGATCACTTGGAGGGTCTAAGTTGAAGTTTCATATATAGAGATTATGCATAAACTATGTCAAATGAGAAAATGCTAAACAGAATAAAAGCATGGAACAAAAATTGTGGAAATTGCAAAAGGGACAGAGATTAACAATCTAGATCAACATGAGTGTGCAAATACAGAGAGAAAGCATAATGGAATAAAGTATTACAAGATATTCAGAAGCTGCATTAAAAATGACTATGCTTAATCATGATGAAATACTACAACTGTATAATGTGTTTTAGATCACCTGCTAAGACAGTCTCTTTTGTAAAGTTTACATCTCATATAGATGTTTTGAACATTCTTGATAATAGAATAGAGTAGATATTACTGATAGAATGATGTATACAGATGGTGGTTCACTATTTTTAAGTAAAATCCATGGAGGTCACGAGCCCGTGCTCGAACCCCATGGGTTTGTTCTTCCCTAAATACTTCAAGAAAGAAATAGTGTATTTCTACATTAAAGAACATCAGCATATTCAACCTGTTTTTGTTTAAATGCTAAACAAAGATGCTCGTTATTGTCATCAAGGCTGTTAATTAATGTGTTTCTTAACATATATGTTACAGTTTATATCTTATGTATGTTCCTTTTTTGTACAATGGAATAGAGCATCAAACAGAGATTCTTGGTATTGTATCAAGGCTGCAAATTCATAGTGTTTTTTAACATAATGTTGTAGTTTAAAATCTTATGTATGTTTCTCTTTCTAGATAGTGGTCGACATCCAATAGAAACATATGTTATGCTGGCTACATGTTGGTGATTAAAGACAGTAGTAATGGTGTTTTATTAAAAACATTTAACAGTGCACATCCCGTGGTTTATTCATGGAAACAAGCATCAGACTGACAACTCCAAGTACAAAGTTGTGGGTCTTCTTAAGCGATGAAACTAAAAGCATGTGAGGATGATAGTGAGGTTTGACATGGAGAAAACCCGTGATCTACTTCAAGGTTCAGACAAATATTGAAATTATATGCCAGCATTCATCAAACAGCAACTAAAGGTTACCCGCAGGTTTGATGAAAGATAGCAGTGGTGGTGATTTATGGTCGCGCTACAAACTGGGGATAAGTCTAAAGTTGTGGCTAAGGACTTTTCCCAAATATCTCAACCATAGCTCCGAACCATTCCAAGGTGGTAGTGGTCTCACTTTCAAAGTGCAGTGGTGGCATCACAAACAGACAAGAACTCCCCGTGCCTTCAAACGAACTACAAGTTCAAAACCAAAGATGGAGATGAATCAAACTAACTTAAAAACCATTGATCAACGCCATATGTTATGGCACAATATCTGCAAGTGTTCCAACATTAAATAAAGAACATGCCAACTTACAGTTTGAGTCCGAGTTTGAGCAAGATGAAGATCAAAAGCCGTGGCCTCTTCTGAAGAAGGATGCTAAAAAAGTAAGACTATAGTTTGCAATGAATGTATGAACAACATTTTCCTCCTAAAGCTCATAAAATTCAAGATTTCTCCATAGAACATGGCGGATTTCACAATAGGGTTCGTGATTTCCATTATTCACCATGGTGGCAGCACAATGAAAACCATAAAACCCTAAAAGTTGCAAATTAAATCGAACAAATGGTACACATTGTATTTTACTCGCATTTGAGTTCCATTGTCAGTTGTAGTAAATGCTATGTCAGTGACAGTGCATCGACATCCCTTCAGCATTGCCACCTTAGTACTTTAAGTGCCACAACAACTACAATTACATCTTCTGTGAGGATAGTCATATCAAAATAGTGCATTCAAACAAACTGCAGTTACCTTCAAATGCTCAGGTATGGTGTCGATAGTATATGTGGAGTTAAGTGTCGAGTGGTTTAGAGTTTTTTTTAAAGCTCTTGCAAATTTTGAAAATCGGGTTTTTAAATGCCATGTGTTAGAAGATGTAAATAATGTGCCTAAGTTAAAGGCTTTAACTTAGGGGTTTCTCTAGATGTTATTAAAACCCTTTAGTTGTTAGGGGTTTTGGAGGGAATTTTATTTGAATAAGCCATGTTGGCTATTTAGGGGTAGTTTTGCTTATTGATAGAGGGGGTCAAATTTGGTGGAAAATTAGCTTTAGTGAATCTTGAATTCCTATTGTTGTGGATCCTTTTTTTTTGTATTCCATTGTAAGTGCATACTTGTAATTTTTGATTTTGTGCAAGAGGATTTCATCATTCCTCGCCATTGATTCTGGAATTCATGTATGTAGCTTGTACATAGATTTTTGAGAAGAATACAATTGCCTCACTTTTACATACTTCTTATTATGGTCATTGTTCATAGTTCCTTTTCAATTTTCTGCATATAAGAGTAATACTTTTGCAATATATTTTAGTGAATTACATTAATTCCTATTTCATATTACAAAAATATAAGCCTTTTGTGGAATGTGCATGTTGTTAATGGAAGAAGTATTGCTTGTGGTCAAAACCCTAGTTGTCACCTTTCAATTAACCTATGTATTAAGCACTGAATGATAGTCCAAAGATCCATCAGAGTATGATAAGTATATGTCAGTTTGAAGCTTCAAAAAGAGCCTAAATATCCTTGGTGTATCACCTTTCATTTATGCAAGTTTAGTTACAAATCCCTTTCTCCTTTTTCCCAATTCAATTTTCAATCAGGAAGTGATATACCATATTTTATAGGAACCAGCATAGAATCCAGAGATTCCTTTTCATTCATAGTCTACCCACAGCTAGGAGAGGTTTCCATTGTTAGGATGGAATTGTCGTGTAGCCCTAATGCCTGAGTTAGGGTGACAATTTTAAGCCTGAAAAATTACCTTGTAAGGATATATTAGAGCAAGAAGATGACTTTAATCTTTCTCTCCATCATATTTCTCTTTATCCAGATGAGTTGAGAATTGATGTTAATTCTTCTCCTAATATATGTCTTTTCTATGAGCCTACTTTGGAATATAATTTACCTTTTTCCCCCTTTAGGGATCAAGCTTTAGTGATTTATGGCACTCCTACAATGTGCTTTATTGATAGGGATGATATTTCTCCTATTTTGGGATGAACCTTTGGATTTGGATGTTGATTACTCTCTGCCTCATGAAGCCATTGTGGGTGATCCTCCTATTTGGGATGAACCCTTGGATAAAGACATTAATTTATCTCCTCCTCGTGAAGATGCCTTGATACAAGAGGGTGATTTATTAATGGATTACATATTCATACATTATGGTGACTCTTTTTCTAAAACACACTCCCCTTGTGAAGACATTTTAGAGAAGGAAGGAGACATTATAGATGTTTTACCTCCATTTGGGATTCCTTCTCATGATGAGGCATTAGAGGAGAATGATATGAATTCCCTTAATGTTCTCTCTCTCTTAGTGATGATCTTATGGAGAATCAAGATCCTACCTCATCTCCTCCTAGGATGTCTTCTTTGCTTCCTTCTTGTGAATCTATTTGTAGTGTTGATATAACAAACATGGTTTATCCAAAACCCTTGTTGACTATTAAAGGTTGTCCTCGCATTACTATCAAAGGTAAACCTATGGAATCTTTAGAATCTTTCAATGATCAAGATTTGATATCTCACACCTATTGTACAAGGAATAACCCTCAACCTAATCTTGTGGTTCCTACTTCTTTACCACCTTCTCAAATCACTCTTCCTCCTCCACCTCATCTTCCTAGCATGGAGTATGATATGATAAACCAGTTGCGTAATACCCCTGCCAAGACTTCTTTATGGGAGCTTCTTCAAACTTCACCTACCTACCATGAAGCCTTGAAAAAATCTCTACCAATTCTTCCCACTCCAACTCCTAATCAAGAGGACATCACTGCCTTCTTAAAGTGCATGCATGCTACCCCGGGTCCTCCTGTCATTGTATTTACTCAAAAGGATTTACCTTCTAAAGAAATACAAAATCAATATGATGTCCTTATGGTTGATGTTACTATCAATAAGAGTATCATTCGTAGGACCTTGATTGATAATGGATCTGGGCTTAATATTTGTAGCATGGACATGTTCAAAGCAATTAAAGCCGATCTTTCAACTATTCAACTAGATAATATCCCTATTCGTGGATTTGATAATATCGCAAAGAAAACTCTGGGCATTATTACGCTACCTATTAAGGTTGGTCTAGTTATTCTCAATACACCTATTCATGTTATGCCTAGACCCCTCATCTATCACCTCCTTTTGGGTAGACCTTGGTTGCATGAGATGCATTCTATTCCTTCCACCCTCCACCGTAAAGTCAAGTTTATTCACAACAACATGGTGTATACACTTCATGCGAATGATGCGCCAAATCCTTGTTTGAATATTCAAACCCACAATAATCCTATTCCTAATAGTAATCCATTTTCCTCTAATGCTCTTCCTGGAGATGATTGGGGAACCTTGGATTTTAATCCTACCTTTATTGGAGAATATAAGGTTTCTGATCTTCATTTATGAAGCAACAAAGAGAGTTTGAACAATGAGTTTTTGGTTCTACTTCTAATACCCTTCGTAATAACTTTGTAGCTACTTCTACCCACTATGAATCTATCAAATCTAATAATGATGACATAGTGACTACTAAAGTTCCATTGACTCCTTTTGATATGGCTTCTTGTTATGGTCCTAGTTATCATTTACTAGTTAAACAAGGATTCCATGGTCAAGGATGCGATAAGCATAAATAGGGAATTCAAATGCCCTTACATAATGGGGGGCATGCGCATTCTTATGGATTGGGATTTAATCCTCAAAAACACATCAATGTTACCAACATCTCAAATAAAACTGCAAAACATGATGAACCTATCGGGTATGTGCAAGATCATGAGGGGCCAAACTATGCCCTTAAGTGGCAATGAAAAATCAGAAAATCAGGGTTAGTAAACTTGACGTGAAAATTTGAACTAGCTATCAACCTAATATCAAAAAGTTGTAAGAATAGAATCTGTAGGAAATTGAATGTAGTTTCTAAACTACTAGGCCTTTTCTGAAAAAAAAAAAAAGTTAATATGATTGGTGAAAAGTATAGATTTCAATGCAGCAGTACAAAAATTTCAGGAAAAAAATAAGAAGTAGGTGTATGTCTGACCACCTTAATCATAATCAAATGATAATATTTTTTTATAATATTTTATATATAAGTAGTAGACTCATGCACGGATGTGACGCATATTTTTGTGTAATTTTATTCCAAAAAAATAATTAATTATGAATTATCTTCTACAACGTTTTCAGAATAAAAAAACTCTCATGTCTGACCACCTTAACTCATTGAAAAATTTACCAAATTCAAAAAAACAAAAATTTTCCTTATAGTAGGCAAAGCATAGAATGTGACGCATTTTTTGGATTTCAAAAATGTTATACCATCTAAAAGTTATAGCTATTTTTCAATCAGTATATAAATCAGCACTTTAGAGGGAACTCAATTGGAAAATAACTAATAATTACTTACCAAATTCAAAATTTGATAGCAATTATATCGATAGAAAGCTAATAATCTCCTTAAGATACCCTTTTCATTTCATCAAATTCGGGTGAAAAAAAGTCGTCAGCTACATGGTCGAAGTCTGGAACTCAGAGAAACAGGGGAAAACACATTTTTGAGACATTTGAAGAGTTGACCAGGTAGGTATGGTGCACAAAGCAATACCGAGCCTAATCGGATACCCGATATTTTTGAGGTACCCAAAAAGTCTGGCAGAATTTTGAATTTTAAATTTTTCCTCCCCTTTCTCCCTCTTAATTTATTTTCAACCCCTTTCTCCCTCCCATTTCTCCATACTTCATATGATATATTATATATCAAAAATTATATATTAGA
>MU223669.1:261026-287364 GCA_018584345.1 Thuja plicata
TGAGGAGCTCCTCCGCCTATGCCCATGTTGGGCCTCATGCTCCAATAATTAACATTGTGACCAAGCACAAACTCAGCATACAATTTTTTAATGAAATAGAAAGGGAGCTCCAAATTGCTATGGGGTGGTTTATCAAAAACCATCCACCAGCGATCCCAAAAGTGTGTGCGCATTGTTTCATTTGTGCACCATTTTATTGATAATTTTGGCTTTTTGGGGTCAACTTTTAATCCGGTTTTAGGATTAACAAAAAGGGAGGCTATATATTCCTTAGCTATATTAAGGGAAGCAATCCCATCATGGTCAAACCCGTTATCAAATTGGGTGTACATATCATCACGCCAACGAAGAGCAGCATTATGTTGTTGCGTAAGGGTGTCAATGTTTTCAACAATGGTATTTAGGGTGGCAAGCATAGGAGCTAACGTAGGTATATTCTTATACGTGTTTTTGAAGCCTCGTATAGTGTTCAAATTCTCTTGTATCAAATCCTCTAAAGATTGAGGGTTTTGAAGCAGTTCTGGATTGTTTTGGGGATCATTATTTGGCGGGGGAGGGGTTATTATCTTCATTGTTGTCAGCCATGCCTGATTAAATAATATACAAATATAAATTTCAAATCAATTTCATATATTATTAAAAAAAACAATACAAAACCCCATTTTAACCAAAAATACTACATTTAACATGAAAATGAAAAAAATTAATCCAGATATAGCAAGAATTTACTTACCGGATAAACTGTGGAGTCGAATTTGTTGTTGGAGCAATCAGGTACCCAAAAAATCGTGTATAGGATATTTCTATCTGTTTTCCAAACCCAAAACGATGAGAGAAATGAGGAAAGCGGCTCGTGGGTTTTGATTTATGCCACAAGTTTCGGGTACCCAAAAAAATTGGGTACCCAAAAATATCATGTACCTGAAAAAATCATGTACCCAATTAGGCTTGTGCTTTGGTGTCAGGTTTTCCCAGGTGTACTGACACCCAGGCCTACTAAAAAGTCAACAAACATTTTCATGCACTTTTGGACGAGTGAAATGTGGATTTTTTCACATCACCACTTTTTGGCCCCCCATGATCTTGCACATACCCCTATCTTTTAAGTTTTTAGAAAACCCTATCCATGTAAAGCGGTGGCCAGAGACAAAAAAAGAGAAACATAAATAATGAAGGAGGTAGCATACACAACAGAGATACCCAGCAAAGAATAGCAGCAATTTTCCTTCTTCAAAACCCTATAACCCTCATGGCGGCGCTCGGGTGGAGCTCTCCAAGGCAAAAAAGAGAAATAAAAAAAATGTTTAGAGATTAGGTTTCAAATCCTAGATTATTAACCGGACTTCAACTTGATTCAAAGCGAGTTGATGTTTATCAAGGCTTTTTTCCTTTTTGCTATTTTTTCCTTCCTATTTTATTATGTGTTGAATTCATTTTTTTCTAGTTCATTAAAATTCTAACCTTTTTTAATAATATATATTATAATATTTCTAGATTTATATTTAATAGGTGATGTTTGTCATCTATCAGATTTAAAATTAGATTAGAAATATTATATAATATATATTATTAAAAAGGGGGGTGAATTTTAATTGTGTTGATTATATTTAGCATGTTGTAAATAATAAATCTTATTTTTATATTTAATATATCAAGTGATACTTTCATAAGTAATACTTAATATATTTAATATTAGAGTAAAATTTATCATTTACAAAATATTAAGTATAATAAATACAATTAATGAATTATAAATAAATTCTTTTGCATAGTTATTTAAGTGATGGACTATTTACTTATTAATCAATCATTAATAGATCATATTTCGATATATTTAATATTATTTGTTTTATAAATTGAAAAAATATTAGAATATGATCAGTTAATAATTAATTAATAAAGAAATAGTTTTGAGTTTTGAGTTTTGAGGAGGAGACCTATAGTTGTTTGTTTATTTATTAACTATTATTTTGTAATACTTGGATACATTTAGTCTTAAACAAATAAATAAACTTGTTTGTTTAAAATTAAATATATGGAAATATTATAAAACAATAGTCAGTAAATTAATAGATAAATATAGGTCTTAGCTATTTACTTATTAATTATTTATTGGATATCACGCTAAAATATCAAACTTATAAAACAAATAACTTGTTCGTTTTATAAATTAAATATACTAAGGTAATACCAAGTAAATAATTAATAAATAAGTAACTAGTTGGTCTTTATGGGATTTTTTTCTTTTTTGCACAAACTTATTGATAATAATAATTATTTGTCACAATTATAAGGCAGTAATTATTAATTATTTTAAAGTGCAACTAGAAAGATTCTTGTCTAAAAGTCAAGCCATAGGTTGAGTCACTTTTATAGGGGTTGACCATCAGTTGACTGCCTATCTCATATTCATTTCAAGGGGAGGATTTCAGTTCACTTTCAGTTTTGGGGCAGTTGAGGACCTGTTTACAGCACCTTGGAGCCTTGTTGGTGTTGTTTTGGAGCTATTTATCAATTATCATCAGCTGGAGAATCTTTTCGAGCAGTTTGATCATAGTTTACATCAGTTATGGCCCTGATTTGGTGGGATTTGTCTTCATATCCAACCCCCACAGATTCTATATGTTTTATGGATATTTGGAGTAGTTTTGGGGGGATTTTGAGTTGCACTTTGGTTACGCATGGTTTGGTGGAGTTGTTGGAGCACTTAGACTTTAGTTTTTGATAGTTTTGCTTCTGATTTTATGGGGTTTTTTCATGCATCTGACCCTTTTAGATCTGATGCCTATATCATTGTATTTTGACCTCATTTTGGAGGACCTTCTTTTCTTCACATGTTCTTGCACATTGCAGACTTGTGGATGTATTGTAAGGGCATTTTGGTTCAGAATTGGAGAGAGAAGTTGTATTAGTGAACATATCATTCCTTTGCACTTATTTTTGTATTTTGTAACCAATTTTGCAGATTCTGAAGATAATAAAGTTGGCCTTATAATTCACATATCTTTTCTGAGCTCTGTCATCAATCCTTTCAAGTTTTTTTGCATTTAAGTGTTTATCCCTTTCAAGCATAGATTACTGAATTGCTCTAAATTCCTATTCTAAGTTATAAAGAATTAACCTTTTGCAGAAATTACCTGTTTGCTGGTTGAATTCCTACCATTAGTGGCACCAAACCCTAATAGTGGATTTTAAACCATCCTACGTGTTGAGAAGTGAAAATTATTGCAGAATTTAGTAATGTGTGTCTTGTAGGTACAATCTTTCAATTCTGACAAATTTGTATCCATTTTTGGTGTATCACCCTCTTAGTTTATTCATTTTCAGTTATCCTTCTCCCTTTTCCCAAAACCATAAAAAATCAGTATTAGGTGATATTCCAAATCAAATAGGAACCGACCTAGAATCTAGAGATTCATTCTCTATCCCATTAAGGAGAACATTTCCATGTTTCAATAGGATAACTAGATTTTACATCAAGTTATAGGCACAATCCTGATTGAAAACAATAACAACTCTGGTGCTCAGAGTAGATAAATACCTTGCTATGTATAGATTTACCTTTGAAGTCCATCTCTTTTCTTGCATCAACATGAATGATATTCTGATAGTATGTAGGCTGGTGCAGCCTTCTAGTCATTTTACTGACCAGTAGACAAGGGTCTGACCCCTAGTCTCTCTCTTAAGTACTCAAATGCATCCTTGGGAAGTGTCTTGGTGAAGATATCGGCTAATTGTTCCTTTGATTGCACATTCTCAAGTATCACCTCCTTTGCTTGAACTTGTTCTCTTAAATAATGATACTTAATGGCAATATGCTTTGTTTTAGCATGCATTACTGGATTCTTGGAAATGTTTATTGCACTGGTATTGTCACAATATATAATTACCGGTTCAATAATTTTCATATGCATACCTTCCAGTAACTATTTGATCCATGCAATATTTGAGTAGTTTGCAGCAACAGCAACATACTTTTCTTCTACAATAGACTGAGAGATGCAACCTTGCTTCTTGTTGATCCATGTGACAAGTCTATCACCCATAAAGAATGCTCATCCAGTTGTGCTCTTTCGGTCATCAATATTTCTAGCACAATCAGCGTCGGTAAAGACCTTAAGTTCAAATTTGTCTTCTTTTCTATACCATAAGCCATATTCCTTAGTATTCTTCAGATATCTTAGGATTCTTTTCACAACAGTCATATTTGATTCCCTAGGATTAGCAGAAAATCTTGCAACTATTCCTACTACATGTGCAATATCTGGTTTAGTATGTACAATATACATGAGTTTTCCAATCATAGATCTGTACAAAGTCTGATTTACCTTTGATGACTTGTCCTCCTTTGTCACCTTACATCTAGTTGTCACCAGTGTTCCAACTGGTTTGGAATCTTCCATCTTGAATATTTTCAGCACTTCCTTGATGTATTTGGATTGTGTAATGAAAATACCTTCATCTTGTTGCATGATCTGTAGACCAAGAAAGAACTTGATCTCTCCAAACATAGACATCTCAAACTCTTTTCTCATTTGATTTGTAAATGATTTGCATAGCATATCATTTCCTCTGAATATGATGTCATCAACAAATATTTCAGCAATCAAAATGTTAGCATCAGTATATTCCTTCAAATAAATATTATTGTTTTCACTAGTTCTTACAAATATAATACTTATTAGATAGGAATGAATTCTTTCATACTAGACTCGGGGTGCTTGTTTCAATCCATACAAGGCTTTGTGTAATTTACATACCATGTTCATCTTGTCTGGATCAACAAACCCTTCTTGTTGCTCAATGTATACCTTTTCCTCAAGTATTCCATTTAGGAATGCAGACTTGACATCCATTTGGTATACCTTAAATCCTTTAAATGAAACATAAGAAAGTAATATTCTTACTCCTTCTAGCCTAGAAACAGGTGCAAAAGTCTCTCCATAGTCAATCCCTTCTTCTTGTGCATACCCCTTGCTTACTAGTCTTGCTTTGTTTCTGGTGACTTCTCCATTCTCATTCAGTTTATTCTTGAATATCCATTTTGTACCGATGACATTCTTGTCATCTGGTCTCGGTACAAGTGTCCATGTCTTGTTTTTATCAATCTACTCAATTTCTTCATTCATAGCACTTATCCATTCATCATTATCAAGTGCAGCATTGACAAATTTTGGCTCAAAATCACAAATTATACATCTTGTGTTTAGAGACTTACTTCTGGTTCTAATACCACCCTTCTTATCTCCAATGATCTGGTTCTGTAGATGGTTCCTTCTAACATATTTGGCAAGTATAG
The DNA here is from genome assembly GCA_018584345.1 of Thuja plicata. Taxonomy (NCBI): domain Eukaryota; kingdom Viridiplantae; phylum Streptophyta; class Pinopsida; order Cupressales; family Cupressaceae; genus Thuja; species Thuja plicata. The sequence continues at coordinate 266,326 of MU223669.1, forward strand.
GTTCAACTCAGTGTCTATCATCTTGATCATCATTTTTTCCTTCATTCTAATCTCCATCGCTTGGCACATCATCTTGAGCAATATCTTGATTGTCGGTATTTGTAGCCTAATGCTCAGGTGCAATGATATGTTGCTCAGGAGCTCTACATTGTTGCTTGGGTAGAGTGTTAGGTTCTTCATTGTAAACAAACCTATTTTAGTCCTCTGGTTGTTTTGTGCTTTCCTTTTCATTCTTCTCTGCAAATTCATCTATCTTTACATTTGCACTTTCAACAATTTTGTTAGAGGCTTTATTGAGACATTTAAAAGCTTTTCTCTTGGTGGAAAAACCTAGAAATATTCCTTCATCACTTTTTCAGTCAAGCTTTCCATTTCTATCATCTTTTAAGATATAACATCGACTACCAAAGATCTTGAAGTAACTTACATTGGGTATGTAACCATACCATAGCTCATAAGGTGTCTTCTTGGTGTCTTTCTTCAATTGTACTCTGTTTAATGTGTAAATAGTAGTACTGACAGCTTCCCTCTAGAATATTTGGGTGATGCCTTTCTCTATCATCAGTGTCCTTGCACAATAAACAATGGGTTTGTTCCTTATTTCAGCAATTCCATTTTGTTGTAGTGTTCTCGGTGCAGAGACCTGTCTTTTGATTCCATGCTCATGACAAAAGTTAGTGAATTCATCTGAAATAAATTCCCCTCTTCTATCTGATCGTAAGCATTTCAATCCTTTACCACTTTGTTTTTCTACCATTGTTTTGTACCATGTAAACATCTTGAATGCTTCTAATTTATCTTTTAGAAACATGATTGGCATCATTCTAGAGTAATCATCAACAAAGAGAATAAAATATATATCACCATAATAACTCTTTGTCCTCATTGGTCCACATAGATCAGTATGGACTGATTCTAGAATAACATCAGATGTATGGTTTTTGCTTTTGAAGCTAGACTTTGTCATCTTACCTTTTTGACAATTTTTGCACATGATATTGTCGGGCTTAGTCATCGTCGGTAAACCTCTTGTATTTCTCTTTTTACTTATCTTTATCATGTTGTTAAAGTTCACATGACACAATATTTTGTGCCACAACCATATATCTTCGTTTCTAGCCATTAAGAAAGTGGTGTCATTGTCATTCATATAGAATAAGTTACCTTTTGTCTACTCACCAGTACCAATCAAATTTCCTAATTCATTGAAGATCTTTGCCTTCTTATTTTGAAATGCTACTCTGTGACCTGAATTATTCAATTGAGAAACACTCAATAGATTATAATTCAATCCTTTCACCCAATAAGCATTTTCACATTTTATCAGGTTATTCAACATTATAGTTCCTCTACCTTCAAATGGACAAGGTGTATCATTACCCATTCTTACTGAACCACCATTATAGTATTCAAAAGTCTTAAACTTTTGTTTGTCACCGGTCATATGGTGAATGTAGCCACTATCTATGATCTAGACATCATTTTTACTAACTTTAGATATGAGTGTAGTTTCTACGTACCTTTCTTCATCATCTTTTACTACCACAAACACCATCTCGATGTCTTCATTAGATTCGGTGTCAGTATCTTCATCTTTGCATTTAGCTAGGTAACTAGCCCTTTTTCCTTTGTCCTTTTAGTCTCAGGTATTTCTTCTTTCTGATTGTCGGTTGCTTCTATGATCACCTCTGTCAAACTGCATTTCAAATGACCTGTCATTACTTCTATCATCTTTTCTTCTGTTAGGACATCTTGCAGCAAACTGTCCAATCTCTTTACAATTAAAACAAACAAGTGGTAATTTACCTTTGTATTTACCTTTGCCTCTTTGCATTCTCCTATCCATTAGTGCTTCAATTTCATCAAGATCTTCTTCTTCACTTTCACTATCACTATCTTTTCTCATAGTGTGTTTATGACTTGATTTACTTATTCTCAAAGAATATTTGAATGCAGACTCTATGTTTGGTAAGACACTATTATCAAAGTTATTCATCTCAAATGAAATCATTCTTCCAATCAAACTATCTAGAGTAACATTTATATTTGCTACTGCTCTCATTTCTTGAATGGCAGATACTCTAATAGCATAAGTAGGCAGTGAGGTTCTTAGAATTTTACTTACCACTGTATTTTCTTCTAGTACACCTCCAACTCCTCGGATAGCATTGACTACCTCTTTGATTCTTGTGTTGTACTATGTGATGTTTTCACCTTCTTTCATTTTGAGATCATCAAAATTTCCTCTAAGGCTTTGTGCCTTGGCTCTCAGAACATTCTTATCACCACCATGTACAAGCATCAATTTATCCCGCATTTGCTTTGCAGTTGCGCATGTTTTAACATCTTCAAATTCAGCATTGGAGAGTGAGGAAGCAAGCTCTATCATCATGCAGTTGTGCTCATGCTTCTCTCTCATTTGTTCAACTGTGGTTGCTCCTATGGGAAATACATATTCAGTATCTAAGTATTGAGTAACATCATTTGCAATACCTGATAATTAGAGTCTTATTCTACTTTTTCATGAAGCAAAGTTGTCTTTGTTCAACTTGGACACATCTCATCTATTCATCTTGTGATCTTTAGCTTAGGTCTTGAAACCTTCCTTCTAAGCACACAAGCTCTAATACCAATTGTTAGTAATAATTGAGAGGGGGGGGTGAATCAGTGGCCTCAAAAATTAATCCTTAAATCAACCCTTAAAACTTATTACCACTTTTAAGCCTCTATTTATATTTAGTCCTACAAGATGAATGCCTTGAAATACTTATATCAAATTACTACTTGTCGGAATGCTTTGTAAAACCTTCTTCTGTGTGTTTACCGATAAGCAGTCTTCTATTTACCGAAACATAGTAAATAACTAGTGTATATCAATCAATCCAGATTTACTTAAGTGAAATGCAAAACAATAAAGTAATGACTCATAGACACATAACACATGGATTTTTAACGTGGAAACCCTGTTAAGGGAAAAACTACTGGGACCGGTACCCCAAATTTTCACTTTTCTGAAGTGAGCTCGGTTAAGAGCCAACCCTGTTAAAGGTTACAAACACACTGTTAGGTGCGACCTTGTTAGAGGATATAAATAGATAGTTTTTCACTTAGTATCTGGCATCTAATGCTATCATCCTTGATCAAACACTCCCTTGGCCTATCAATAGGTATCGGGCATATCCAATGCTACTTTGTATTATCAAAATTTTTGATACTCCTTGGGATGTATCTCAATTAGAAAAGACTTTTAAGTCCTACTCGGTTAAGAGACTTGATGCTTCAATGGTTAAACTAAAATAGTAAAGTGATCTGTTCACACATACAACTTGAATTGAAGATTTTCAGATCTATTCTAAGTGCATTACCTCTTTGATCAATGTAATCAATTAAATGCATTTTCTCCACACTGTTCTGCTCTTTGATGCTAGCTCACTGTTCATCAGTGTCTGCAGAATTTAGCTCTTTCCTTAGTTTGATTGATCAGGTCTAAATGAAGACTTTCTTCTCCTTCAGAATCTCTTCAGCATCTATTCTCTTGTCACTCCCCTTCACCACCTTCGTAATGAATTAGGTTGTCTCTTTATAGACATGATTTCATCGTTTCTTGGCTTTCTTGATCTTGGCATGATCCACAATTCTCGCCACTTAGATTTAAATAAAAAAACTCTAGTTTTATCTCGTAGAGATCTTCTTGCCAACTGGACAAATCAACTTTAAATCAATCACGTATCTTTGGCTTTATCTTGTCGATAAAAATAATGATAAGTATCAGTTAAGTCTATTTTTAGCTCTTGACATCTAAGTATTTTTTCATTTCTAAACTCTCTATTCTGTTGGTCAATACTTTAGTTAGTCATCGGTGACAACTGACTGTTCCATCGGTGTGACTTCAGTTGTCTTCGGGATCTTCATCCTTGTCATTTCCGTCGGGCAACACTGTAATTTTGTTCGTCGGGTTACACTGTGTTTTTTCTCGTCAGGCAACACTGTAACTTTTCTCGTCGGTAATGTTGTGCATTTTTTTGTCAGGTAACACTGTGACTTTTCTCTTTTACTCTAATCGTCGGTGTGCACTTTGTCGGTGTATACAGTCACTTTGTGAATACTTAACTTTTATGTATTATTGATAGCATAGCCTTTGATTCATCAGTTTTTTGAAGTATTTAGCAGTATTTTCATGACCATACAAATTATATCAAGTTGACATCAATGACAATACAATACATTAACTGATTTAATGACTTGCAAGATCATCAACTTAATATCTTCAAACATTCAATCAATTATAGTTCATCATAACCAACATAAAAGTGTTTAACAAAAAAAAATTGGGCTCATCATCCATTATGAAAACTTTAGTGTTATTACTTTAGCCATTTAAATTTTAGAATAGGTTTGTATTTTCATACTATTAAGATCAATGGTGTCTCAACACTTAATCACCTCAACCATTTTATAATCACTTCCAAATAAATCGTTAGAAGATAAAAGTTCAAGTTAAAAATGAGCTATGTGCACTTTGAATGCTTTCATACTTAGTTTGATTAGTGTCACAATTAAAATATTTAAGAAAAAAATTGAATTGGCCACGATGAAAAATTCGTAAACAAGCATCTTGTTTTACATCAAAAAATTTAATTTTAATTTTTTTTTTTTTAAAAAGAAAAAGAAAAGAGAAAAGATTAAAATATTACCTGGGTATCTCTCTGGGTAAGTACCATGGTGCTAACCTTCTTGTAGTTACCATGTGTAACAAAGTAGAATCCACCATCTTGCAAGTCCTGATACTCATCTAGTTTCCTATTACATCCATGTCATTTAATCCTAAGTCTTCTATCCATTTCATTTTGAACCTTTTTATACATTGGGTAGGTGTATACATCTTCTTTAATAATAATATGTGTGTGTGTGTGTGTGTGTGTGTGTGTGTTTATATAATGGCTAGCATACCTTCCATATTTAAAAAGTTTAATTAATCTTCCACCATCCATCAACAAACACAAGAATACATCCAAACATTGACATGTGCTTTCAAACCTTCAAACACCACACTTGAAATGTGTACTTTAAACATAAAATCATACAGATCGACATCAACATAGATAGCATGAAGTAAAAAAAACATTTACAATTGTCAAAAAATTCCTTATCAACTATCCCTTGTCTTATGATATAGTTTTTACTTATGAGCACAAGACATTTGTCTTATACAAGATGTTTCCTTCCAAAAATAATGCATTGTCCTTTTCAACAATAGCTTATATTATATATTATTATTATTTTATTAGTGAAGTGGAGAAAGGGCCCTAATCCCAAGAAATAATAGACTAAATAGAAAAAGGTGAGACAAATAAGTTTCACAATGATTGCTCCACAAGAACCATCAAATAACTAGTAAACTCAAAAAAAAAATTAAGTAAACAAAGCCACTTAGGCCAACCATAAGATTTTTTATTTCAAATATTCATTGTCACATATTTACAATTACAATTTACATTCATCTCCTAAAAGAATATACAATGCAACATGAATGCATTTTCTCAATGGTACATATAATAATTGTTGGCATATTGGAAAATATGGATGATGGTTGTGTTGGCATTAATGTCAACATAGAAGAAGGTTTGATCAGAGGAAGCAATCAGAAGAATTATTTGTTTGATGCTAAATTCACTATTGTAAGTTAGTCAGTGGAGCAGGATGCTAGAAGGTCCGGTGAGAAGCATATTAAATAGAGAAGAAGTCACGCATGTAGAAGAAGAATGTTGAATATTTTTACTATGTTAACCCAAAGTTACAGGAGGTTTCATGATGATTTGTATAGGTAACCAAGTTACAAAAGGTGACTAACATATAGGGTGACAAACTATGCCAACAAGAAGATGAAAAGAGGTTTGGTGTGCTCAACAAAGTGAGAATGTTATGGAGAGAACCTAGGATTATGTTGGAGATATACTCAAGTTTCTTCAACTTAGAGGGTTTGTACTTCAGAGGTCCGCAAGTGATATTCTTATGATCTTAGAGACTTGTAGATAGTGTTTTTCAAGTGTGATGGAAAAGGGCTGGAAAATCCAATAGTTATGATGGATTTAAATAATTGAGTGTTTCTCATGATGCTATTGGATGTTCTTGAAGTATGTACTTGATGAGTTGGCAATACACATGGATCCAAAGGATCAGATTGGTGGAGTTTTTGGTCAATGGTAATATTTTTATTATTATTCATGTTCTTGGCCAACTTAGTTGGTTAACCGTGTTGCGCAAGTGCTAAATCATGAAATCTAGGAGATTTATGATCTTGAGGTGGTAGTCATAGGTGGTGGCCATGATTTAGCAGTTCCAGATGGATTTGAATCAAGAAATCTAGTGTGTTGATTGAAGAAATGGTGAATTAGGTTTTTTTCGATGTAGTTCTTGGTATAAAGTGATGAATTAGGGAAAATTCAAGGTGCAGAGCATGAATGTAGATGCTAAAGGTGGATAGAAAAGGGAGAGCCTAATTCAGTGGGAACCAGAAGTGTTTTAACAAGGGGCTGAAAAGAGATTTGCATTGTGCTACACTGGAGCTATATCATACATAAGGTAGATTTCACTAACACAATTCACACAAATTTTGTATGGATCATTGTAGTGATCATATTGTAACACAGTGAGCCTTCCTCAGGGTTATAGCCTAAGGCTTTTGATTTGACCAGTAAGATTTAGGTAATGACCGTGAATACATGTGCATTCCCCATATATTGTAGTAAGGTTATACTTCTAACAAGGTATTTTATTATTGTGGGTAATCAGCCCCACCATGGTTTTTCCCCTAAAAGGGTTTCCACGATAAAAAAAATATTGTGTCAACTTGTGTAAATGTGTTTCTGATTTGTATATGCATGCATGTTTTATACTTTATTTATTCAGGTCAGATTTAAGGGTACACAAGTTAGATGGTTTTAATATTCAAGAGTTTGAGGTTTAAGGTTTTGGGTAACAACTAATTCACCCTCCCTCCTCTTAGTTGTTCTTTTCCATAATATTAACAATAATTTAATGAACAAAAAGGATCATTTGTCCACATAAATTACACAAGTACAATTAAAATATGAATCCATCCAAAATCTCATGAACCAAACTCTGAACCTCAATGAAGAAGAAAGAACACTACCACCTGACCATGTGAAGTCGTAAGGCCCACTCCATCATACTAGGAGATAGACACAAGGCCCACCACCACACAAGAAAACACATGACAAGGCTACAAGAAAATGTATAAATCCCCACAAAGGAAACCAAATAATAACATAAGGGATAGACTAAATATATCAACAAGGATACTAGAGGTGAACCACAAGGCTAATTAGAGGGATTTCTAAGACACATGTAGAAGATGTTGACCTAATTTTTTTGCTCTTGATGCCATAATACTAGTTTTCCTCTCAGACCTATTCAGTCTTAACAAGTACTACATATACATGTTTATAAGTATAACATTGCTAACATATGAGAACTTACATATTTGATGTTCATATTATTATTTGGGAACTTAATCAGATTATTCAAACTCTGTTTATACGATAGTTGGTTGATTGGCATCTGATTTTGATATTGAGTTGACATTTTTTAAAGGCTTATTATTATGGGAATTTCATGAGAAAGTATACATGGGCATGTAATTAATGATTCACTATACATGAGAAAGGTACCATGGTGTTTGTTAATAACTTAGCAATATGTATCTTGACATATATTTTTTGGTTGGCATTTTCATTGGTTTATATCACTTATCATTGAAAAAGAATGAGACATAAAACTCGTCCATCTAAATGATTATAATATATATTATATCATTTTTTAAATCCCTAAAAACTTTAGTTTGAACTAGAGCATGAATGATTTCAATTAGGGAACAACAGTTTGGAGATCACAAGTTTTAGAATATGGTTGCCAAGATAGCTCTTGTAAATGGATTGAAATAGATACGGTTTGATAGTTGGAGTTATGATTATGGAATAGTATGAAGGCGAAGTATGCAGGATTTGAAAAATATTTGCAACTTGAGATTTTATACTAGGTTTTCTTGTTTCATTCTCTTTTTTTTTTTATTCCATCACCCATGTTTACAATTATGTTAAGGGTTCATTTATCTTGTTTTAAGGGGTTTATACATGTAAACTTGAACGATGTTATTTATGGTCATATTTTTTCTTGTTTCACATAAAACCCCTATCTATATAATCTCTTTGTTTAATCTTGACACAAGTGTTTTTTGACAGATTTATATTTGGTTGAACGTCAATTTACTTTTTGTCAAATCTTGTAAAGAACATATCTTAGTTTAGAGTAATGATTTTTGTTACCCTAACCCAACTCATTTTTCTTTCATTCTTTGATTTTTGGCTATAACCCATGTCAAGGGTTGGAGGGTTATGATGTATGGTTATGTGTCTTCACTTTTACTGGTTCTCATGTATATATATATGTCCATTCAAATAGTGATGGAATTTTTGTCATACATAGTTGATACTATCAAACCTGGATATGAAATATGGTATGAATTTGTTCTCATATTATTTAACCAGAGTTTGTGTAGCCTTTCTTTGATATGAGTCCTTAATTAATAAGTTTCTATTGCTTGACAAAATTTAGATATCAAAGATTAAGGATTTTTACTCAAAATAAGAATGTGTATAATGTTGAATTTAGTTTAATTGGAGTATGTGAATTCAACCCATTTGATCTATGGTTATTTGACAAACTAAATTGTAGATATTATTTATTTGAATAGAGATAAAGTATAATAGAGTATCATTTTTTACTAAAGGTTTCTGGACAGTGTGGAACATATTTAAGATATTATTATCAAGTGATAAAACTAAAACATATACATTCACATTGAATGATAGCAAAATGGAAACATACATGTGTTATTGGACAATTACATTTAGTTTCTGAATTATTTTTGTATTAGTTTTATGATATCTTATATATACTTGCGGTGAAGAAAAATTTGAGATGCAGACAGAGAGAGTATTTTGGATTTGAATAAAATACATATGTTTTTATTGTGCACAACCAGTTATATTAATCAGAAATACTTGATCAAGTTTATAGGAGCTAATAACACTATATCATACACTATTACACAAAAATGTTTATTTGTGTTGAATAGTGCATGGGATTAGGTTATAATTCCTATGCAAGATCATAATTTTTGACTATGTATATATAGAAATTTGTAATGAGTTGAAAAGCCAATAACGCATAAAGACTACCAATGAGATAACATTTGTCAGTGAGACAGTTGTATAACTAGTGAGGCTTTGTAAAAAGATATTTCTAGACTAAGCCAGTGAGGCATTTCGAGTGGTTTTTTACCAGAAGGGTTTTCCACTCAGGACATATCTTGTGTTATGTTTTATGTGTTTGACTCTCATGTTGATATGCTTATCAAATTTCATTCAGTCTTTAAGTTTATTTGATTTGCATGAGTAAGTTTTCTTTACCTTTGAGTTCTCTATCGTTATTGTTGAACATTTTAAATAATTCAAGAGATTCTTAAAGTATTCACATTTGATAAGTTTCAAGTTTTGAGAAAATGACATACCACTGGTTCACCCCCCATCTCAGTGGTATTGTACTCCAACAATTGGTATCAGAGCCAAACCCTGTTGATCTCTCTAAGGTATTCCTGGTTGAGAGTATTGTAATGGCTAAATGAAAAAAAATAGAAGTCAAAATAAAAATAATAGTGCTAAGTCTAGTAAAGGTTTTTTTCAAGAAAAATCCTTATCAAGTGATAATGAGAACAATCTTGTAGAAGAAAAGACCTATAATATAGAACATGATGAATTCATAGTAAAATGGAATGAATCAGATGTTGATAATTTTGAGGAAGTAATTGATTTTGAGGAAGAAATTATTCTCTTTAGATGAAATTAAAATACTTAGAAAGATAAATACGAATTATAAAATAAAATTCAAAAATAAGAAGAATCAGACAAATTAATCATTAGTTTTAAGTTAAGGGTTCAAGAGTATAAAAGAATAGCAGATATAGAAAGTTCTATTTTGGAAGCTAAAAGGATTGAGTGTCAAAGATTAGAAGGGGAAGTATTTTTCCTAAGAAATAATCTTGAGGATGTTAAGATTTAGTTACAAATAAATTAGAAGTTCGAACAAAGCACCAATAAACTAAATGAGATGCTAGTAAATAAAAAGCAACATAAAGATCCTACTGGAATAGGATATCAAAAAGGACAAAGCTCTAATGAGTCTCAACGAGAAATAATATTTACAAAAAAAGATGGACAGAGCTTCAAGGTTAAACAAGCACCAAGAAAGAATATTAATCTCAAATAAAATGACTCTACACCTAAAATATAAACTAGTCAAAGACAATACAAAGATATCAACAGAGTTGGAAGAAGAAACAACTGATCTAGAGTATTTTCATCAACTATAAAACATACTTTAGTGAAGTATAACTATTCTCAATCTCAAGGTTATTGTTATTCATGTTTTAATTTTGGTCATAGAGCTAGAAGTTGTAGCTATTATACTAGAAATGCTTTTGCATGGAGTTAGAATGAAAATACTTGTAGATTAAAATCACAACTTAATAACATCATGTGTTATAGGTGTCGTAAACCTGGACATAAGGCACATTTTTGTGAGAGTAGTCTGGATAAAATTCATTAATATCATAAGAAGACAAGCACCAAAAATATTTGGAGAAACAAAATCAAGAAAATAATGAATCTAGGCCAGTGCAAGAAATATCTCAAATAACATAAAAGGTAGCAAGGGGGAGAAAAATAGTGTTTTATCCATGTGCTCCTCATAAGGTTATACATTGTGTTAGCATTATATGTATGGAGAGTCCTATGATATTTACATTATCAATGGTGTTGTTCTACTATTTTATTAGTTGATACATAATGTGATTTGAACTGATTAGAGTTTTATGTCATGTGTTTTTGTGTCTCTAATAGGAGATTTAATGATTTGTCAATGCTCTGTATGATAGATCATAAATTTTCTTATTGAGTTCATAAATCATATGACATTAAATTTCTAGTATGTTTATGTCAAATGTATCTAGTAATCAGGTATCATGACAAGACCATGACTTTGATGATCTTATAGTTGATAACCTTGGTTTGTTGGAACTTTGTTTCAAAAGTGTATTTTAATTGCATTCTCAGAGTTAATAATGGTCATTTTGAGAACATTTATTGCAAGACTTTGCTCTTTTTTTGTTTGAAGTTTTATTATGATAGCTCTATGATGGTGTTGATTTGATGGACAGTTGTACATTAGAAATAGTCCTTGATGATATTTTTTGGGAAACAATGTTACAAGTTTGTGGGTGTTTATTGTGATAACTATATTGTTTAAAAGAGATAATATTCATAATAGAACACTGAATTGCAATTCTTGATCTTATATTATGCAAGATTAACAAGTTTTATAATCTGGTTATGAAAGTTTGGCCTCTGTAGTAATGATATAGATATTGTCATTAATATTCGAGTGAACAACTAAGAGGGGGTGAATTAGTTATTCCCAAAACCTTAAAATTTAAGCCCTTAGTCCTTAAAACCCTTAAAATATAAATACTCTAGATTCTGATCTAATTACATGGAAGGAAAATAGGCATGCATACACAAATTAGAATCACATCCACACACTTGACACAATATTTTTATCATGGAAACCCTGTTAGGGGAAAAACTATGGTGGGGTTGATTACCCACAATAAGTAAACACCTTGTTAGAAGTTTAAATTTATTACAATATATGGGAATGCACATGCATTCAGGCTCACTTCCTAGAGCTCATTTCTCAAAAAAAAAATCCTTGGGCTACAACCCTTAGAAAGGCTCACTGCCTTACAATCTAATCACTATAATGATCTATATTTTTGGGAACTATGTAAATGGCATCTATGTTATGTCTGATACAACTCCAATGTAGCACAATACAGAGCTCTATTCAACCCCTTATTGAAACACTTATGATCACCACTAAATCAGGATCTTCCTCTACTAGCCACCTCTAGCATTCGCATCCATGATCCACACCTTGAATTTCTCCTAATTCATCATCTTATAAGAAGAACTAGGTCAGAAAAACCTAATTCATCATTTCTTCAAATAAACGTGTTAAATCTCTTGATTCAAATCCATCTTTGACCATAAAATCATATCCACAACCTATATCAACCACTTCAAGAGCACAACACAACTAGATTTCATGATTTAGCACTCGTGCAACATGATTTACCAACTAAGTTGACCAAGAACATGAATAATAATAAAAATATTATTATTGACCAAAAACTCCACCAATCTAATCCTTCTGATCCATGTGTATCATTAAATCATTAATAACATGCTTCAAGAACATCTTATAGAATCATTATAAACACTCAAACATTCAAATCCACCACAACCATTGGATTTTCCAACTCTTTTTCACCAAACCTGAAGAACATTGTCAACAATTCTTTGAGATAATAAGATTATGCCTTGCGGATCTCTAAAGTACAAACCCTCTAAGTTGAAGATACTTGAGTATGTCCCCAACACACGCTGAGTTTTTCTCAATGAAATTTTAAATTGAGTGTGCACACCAAACCTCTTTTTGTCTTCCTATCAACACTGTGTATCACCCAGTCTTCCAGTCACCAATCCATACCTTCAATCATGCCCAAATATTCATGATATCATCTAAAAATTGGAGTAAACTAAGTATTGACCTTCTTCAACAATCTATCACATGCATGACTTCATATCTACAATCTCTGATTCTCACTAGACCTCTGAACATCTTGTTCCACTCGCTAACTTGCAATAGTTAAGTTAGCGACAATCAAATAGATCTTATGATCAATTCTTTTGGTTCCTCTGATTCCTCTGATATGTTAACATCAATGAAAACACATGCAACATGCCAATATTCCAACAATCTCCCCCTTTGGCATTGATGGCAACATGTGATGTAAAAATAGGTAATTCAATCATAAACCAACAATCTCAATCTTAGAAAGTTAATCAATAATACTACCAGCAATATTCATAATTATCTTTCAAAGACTCTCTAACGGTTCTCTTCTTTAGTTCTACTCCTCCTGGTAACATGCTCTCCTTTGTTCCAATATAATTACATACTCTTCTCTCCATCAATTTATCCCCCTTAGATACACCCCACACATCTTAGCTAACTTATTTCTTATGTTCAAGTATACATAAACTTCCATCTCTCATCTAATCTCCTTCCTTTGTATCTTCTCCTCTTATATTTTCTTTTTTTGTCTTCCACATTTTCTTCTCTTGCATCGGTTCTTCTCTTTTTCACTTGCTCTTCATAATTGATAGTTTTCACATCTGTTTCACCCCCCCTTTGACATCAATGACAAAGGTGTATCATATGTTCTTATAAAACTTTATTTTTCATATCAATGTCTACTTCCTTTTTCTTCTCTACTTATGCTACTTTTTCAAGCTTATCTTACTCTCTTACACAAACATCTCAAATCCACTAAGCACATTCAATTGTTGTTCAAGCATTAGCAAATCATCCTTCTAATTTATGCAATTAGATGGAATTTTCTTTAAACACTTTATAATCAGATCTTATCAATCTCTTAACCATGCATACTACTCCCCCTGAATAGAAGCCTTCATACACCATTGTAGCTTGAATGATATCTCCATCAAGTCCTTTGGATTGGTGCATTTTTCTGCATCTCAATTTTGTTTTGGAGAAGCAATTCCTCTTAACTTTCCTTTGGGATTCATAGAATTAGATGCATTTTCTATAGTAACTTTTTTATTCTTTCTTATTTTCCTCCTCTTGTGCTTCTATTCCTAGTCCTCTTCCACTTTTCCTTTTCCTTTCGCATTCCTCTGATCATGTTTATGTCTCTTGTTCTCTTTTCTCTTCTTTCTCAGACCATTCTTCCGCATGTTCTTGTTTTCTCCCTTAGTGTCACCTTTGTTCACCTTCTTGCCTTTACAATTCTCAGTAGTAAGTTCAAATAAGTTGCAACTGATTTTTTCAACAATCTTTTGTCCATTCTTTTCTTTCTTTTTTGTAGTGTAATGACTAGGAATGTGACCAAATTTCTTGCATGAAAATCATATGAAATTACCTTTGTTAATAATATCAATCTTCTTCCTCATACTTTTGCATATACTTGGATCATGATTATCCCTTCTACAATCAAATCATATTTATTCTTTTCTACAATCAACATTTGTGTGTCCAAGCTCATTACAAACAAGATTCTTACCCCCGAACCTTTGATCTTCAAAATCCTCTTCCAAGTTCTTCCTCTTGGTCCTCTTCTTTTTCTTCTTCTCTAATTTAAACTTGTTCAGGTTGGATTTGGAGCATTCTCCTTTTTCTAATTCAATACCATTGTTTTTTATTAACCTTCTCTAAATTAGTAGTGCTTCAAGCTTGGCTAAATAGATCTTTAGCTTCTCCTTATACTCTTTTGCAAATCTAAGCTCTTCTTCCATGGCTCTAACCCATTGATCATCTATGCAAACTTTGCATACTTCTCTTGCTTCAATATCATAAATCAAGCAAATTTGATCTTCCACAATTCTCCTCGTGTTCTCCTGATGCTCTGTCTTGGAATTTCCTTAAACTGATTCCATAATTTTATGGTTCACAAATTGTGTCTCATCAATCTTTTTCTGATCATAAATCTTACCATGAATTTTATATTCTTCTTCCTTCATTTCTTTATCATTGTTATATTTTGTTCCTTCTTGAATTTCTTATCTTACTGTCATGTTCTGAATTTGATTCATAACAAGATTTTCCGTTCTAATACTTTGTTCATTTAACATACTTTCACAAGAACCAAACTGAATTTTACCACACTGAACAATCAAGTAACTTTCATCCAAAAGATCCAAATTACCATACCTTGATGTTTTTTCCTTCACTTGTGACTCTTGATATGCTCCTTCTATTTTGTATGTATCTTCCTCTCCATTAGTCTTCACCAAGAAACTTGTATGATTTTCATTTTGTTGTAGCATTCCTTGATTGATGTTGGCATCTTGCTCATCCTTGCATGAGTTGATCTTCCCTTCTTCAATATGTGTAATCAGGTATCTTGCTCTTTCATTATTCAGATGGAAGACATTCTTCTTTCTCTTAAATCCTAACTCAATATTTTCTAATCCACAATCATTGACAATTTTGGACTGGTTATCTTTGAAATACAATCCATATCCCTTGTCCATTAATTGCCTAACACTGAGAATATTATGCTTTAGTTCTTCTACATATAGCACATTATTAGTTGTATTCTTACCATCCAAGGAAACGATACCTTTACCTTTGATCTTTCCTCCAGTCTTGTCACCCCATCTCACAATTACTCTATCATATTCTTCATATTTTAAAAAGTTTCTTATTTCACTAGTCATATGATGCAAAAATATTCTATCTATCAGTCAATCATTCTTTCTATCTGATTGGGTGGTTACAACTTTCTCTTCTTTGGTATTACAACTTATAGGGTTTTCAAGGGTAATCTCTTCAACATTACTTCATGTGTAAAAATTACGAGTAGAAATATCACTAGTATTGGTCTTCTCAATATCACAATGAACATCTATCATAATATCTTCAACACCAATTTTAACAGAGGTATTAATCATAGGGATTTACCTTCATAGTTATCTTCCCTCTTGATAGTACCTCTTTCATAGTTATCATATTCCATAGATTTGTTCATATCACAGGTCATGTGAGTTAGAAACCTCTATCAATAATCCACTTATCTTTCTTGACATCCTTTAGGGATTTTTTCCTTATCTTGAGTGACTGGTATTTCATCCTTAATCATACTAATAATAGAAACATTAGAAATGAGATCTTCAACAATATTAGTAGCAATAATATTAAACATAAGATTTGCAGACTTAGATTCATCTTCTTTAATTGCAACAAGCACAAGTTAATCTTCACTCTTAAAATTTCATATTTAATGTCAATGACTCCCTCATCATCACTAGCATAATAGCACTTATTCTCATATTTAGGCTTATCATACTTATGCTTAGGAAATCTCTACGTACATCTAGAGGCATAATGTCATATCTTCTTACACCAAAAGCATTTAAAATGAATTTTTCCTATGTACTTACCAGATCATTTTGTTAGTCTCCTTGCAACCTAGTGCTTGCAATTCTTGAAGCTGTTTCTCTTCTTCTTCAATCTCTCTCATCTCCTTTTCAAACCTTGATACTCTTTTTATAGATCCTTTACCTTGACCTGATCTATGCATGTCTCTTCTTGATATTGTAGAATTGAAAGCTGATTTAACTTTGGATAAATAATTACCAAACTCACTCATTTCAAAAGAAGATAACTTACCAACCGATGCATCTCTTATCACAATAGTGATAGTTCTGATTTATTCAATAGCAAAATTTTTTATCTTGTATGTAGGAGGCATAGATCTCAACACCTTTGGAATGATATATCCTTCATCCAATACACCATTGACACTTCTAATTCTACTGGCTAATTCATTTATCTTTAACATGTAAGAATTTATATTCTCATCCTCATACATTCTCAGGGACTCACACCTTCCTTTCAATAATTTTAACTTGTCTTGGTTGACACATGCATCACCTTCATGAAGAGATTCTATATTTGTCCATATCTCATGAGTACTCTCTAGATCCATCACATTTTTGTACTTTGTATCATATAGGGCACTTAGAAATGCTTCCTTTTCTCTGATGTTATACTCAAATTGCTTCTTTTCATCCAGTGTAGTCATAGATAGATCTACAAGAGGGGTGTAGGAGTTCTTTGTGATGGTCCAGTAATCTTCTCTAATGCAGTTGAAATGAATTATCATCCACCCTTTCCATATAGGGTAGTTTGCACCTTCAAACCGTGTACTATCCTTCTTGTAAGGTTCCATATCAAATCTCCCTTAGGTTGTTAAGCTTCCTTCAAGGGTCTAGGCTCTAATACCAATTGTTATTAATATGGAAATGAATAACTAAGAAGGGGGTGAATTATTTGTTCCCAAAAATTTAAAATTTAAGCCCTTAGTCCTTAAAACCCTTCAAACATAAATACCCTAAATTATGATCTAATTACTTGGAAGGAAAACATGCATCCATACACAAATCAGAATCACATCCACACACTTGACACAAGATTTTTAACGCGGAAACCCTATTAGGGGAAAAACACAGTGGGGTTGATTACCGATAATAATTAAATACCTGGTTAGAAGTATAAACTTATTACAATATATGGGAATATACATGCATTCAGGCTCACTTCATAGAGCTCACTACTCAAATAAAAAACCTCAAACTATAACCCTGAGGAAGGCTTACTGTCTTACAATCTTATCACTACAATGATCTATATTTTTGAGAACTATGTTAATGATATCTACCTTATGTTTGATACAATTCCAATGTAGCACAATGAAGATGTATTTTTAACCCCTTATTGAAACACTTCTGATCACCTATGAATTAGGATCTTCCTCTTCTTTCCACCTCTAGCATTTTCATCCACGATCCAAACCTTGAATTTTCCCTAATTCATCATCTTATACCAAGAAGTAGGTCGACACAACCTAATTCATCATATATTCAAATCAACGTGTCAAATCTCTTGATTCAAATCCATCTCTGACTATAAAATCATAGCCATAATGTATATCAACCACCTTGAGATTGTAACACACCCATATTTTACAATTTATCACTTGCGCAACACAATTTACCTACTAAGTTGGCCAAGAACATGAATAATAATAAAAATATTATTATTGATAAAAAAATCCACCAATCTAATCTTTTGATCCATTTATATCACCAAATAATCAAGCACATACTTAAAGAACATCCTATAGCATCATTATATGTCATGCCCAAAACTAGGGCAAAACACACACAATTTTTTTTTTTTTAAAGGACATAAAACAACATCAACAATGATGACACAATAATACTAAGAGTGCTGAGGGAAAGTTACAACATGGTGAAGTTGCTTCTCAAGCTGAAAGATCTAGTCATAGATTGAGTCGGGGATATCAATAAAGGCAATTGCAGAGTTGGTAATCCAACTCGAAAGATGGTAAGAGAATCTACGGTTTAGTATTGTAAGGACACAGGGGTATACTGACCCCATTAATGGTTGACCTAAAAATCAAATTTATTAATCCTATTCAATGTCATTATGATCCTTAAACATTCTTGGTTTAACAGGGTTCCCATAATTACTATAATCTTATCCAATATTGTTGCAAAATGATGTGTTTAATTTTCTAACCAATTTCATTCCAATAATGATAGCCTGAAAGGTGTATGTACCTAGGTTATATCTTTTCTATGAGATTTATTTAATATACTCGATAATTTGTCTACATTGTTAGTTCATGAGTTAACCATATTAATAATTGAATTATATTCGAACTTAAACTTGGTAATGTGAACTAGCACGGAATGTTATCTAATCATAAAAGGTGGATTAATTAAACTACCATTACAAGATGCACTAAAGTCCTTTTATACATTAAATTAAATTAAATTAAGCAAATCAACTCATTAAACTAGAACCCCTATTAACTAATCCACAAATTCACAATTCTAGAAATAACCTAAACTAACTAATATTAATGATCCATTTTAAATAATTAACCATCAGATAATATAGACTATTATTTTAATGTGTTTATTCAATACTAAATCTGAACCAGTTAATGAATCTATACATTTTGCATAAAAACAAATTCTATTAATCTAATAATTAACTACACTATTGAATCAAAATTATATCTATATATAAGAAAGAAAAATACATAATTTAAAATAAAACAATAAGGAACCAAATCTATTTAGCTAACTAATATGAATGATTCTAAATAACCATTATATAAAATAGACTTTATTCTAAAAGGTTGATACATTACTAATTAAATCTAAATATGCTAAGAAGAAAGTCTAATAACTACTAATCCTAATCAACTAATCTAACTAGCCCTACTAACTAGCTTACTAACCTACTAACCTACTAACCTACCTATCCTACTAACCTACCTATCACATCCCCCTCTCCTATTCCCAAAGCCCACTTTCCAAGTGGGTGGGGTGTTGGGATACATAACTTATCCTAAGGCTATGAAAACTATGCAAGGCGAGCCTTTTAAAAAGGCAGCGCATGATTCAAGGGAGGAGGTGGGGACCACCTCAAGGTTTCCCATCAAAGTGTAGGAGTTCAAATGTGAAGTCAACCAAAAGGAGACAAGAGGATTTCGCATGAAAAAGGTAAGCTTTCTTGTCATTGGGATATGCACTGGCCTTCATGTCAGACCCAACCCAAGTACGCATGGAGGGAGAGAGACTTGTCCTTGGGACAAAGTTTAATGCCATGTCAGCCCCCCCATAAACCTACGCATGGTGTTAGAAAGGTAAGGAGAAAGATATTTGGGTGGGACCCACTAGGATGTAATCAACCATTTAAATCATTTTTTTTGTTTATAAGATGTGACCACTGCTACACACATACCTGCGCCCATTTATGGGAAGGGAAGTGTTTAGCAAGTTATGTAAGGATTCTTTTATTAATTTAGAATTTTAGTTTTCTAACCACAAGGTTATGTTAGGAAGTTAGTATACTAACTATAGTTAGGAAGAGCATCTTGGGGAGGGAATATTCTCTCTGGTACAGAGAATTATTTCCCTTCCCATACAAAATCCAGAGAGCATTTTTTCTTTAAAAATCTAGGAAGTAACATTAGTATTATTTGTTTTTAGCTTCTAACATATTGTTTTCTCGATTTTATTATTGGAGTAACTAATAGTATGCATTGAATTATTTTACTAGTGCAATACACTAAGTGAACTATACATTAAATATTAATATTAGATGATTTTTACATTAATATACTAACTTGTTTGATTTACTATTGTTATCATGTTGATCTTTTCTTTTCAAGAATGGAAGTTACAATGAAGATTTTAAGGTAAAAAATTGAACCTATTGAAACTGAATATAGATTTCCAAAGGAAGAATGAAGTGTTTTAACTTGAAAACTTACAATCAAATACGTTATAAAGATTACAAGATTATAATCCACAAGATTACATTTGCTATGAAAAACTATTACATTGCCTTTCTTCTCAATATTGAATATCATTTCACCATGAAGGATTAAATTCATTATTCTAAAGGATAGAATACAATATGCATGAAACTAAAGATTCTTCATGCACATTATGGTAATCTTCCAATTAAAACTACACATCTTCAAGGTGGAAGATCTGTATATTCAATGGAAAGCATGCAATATTCCTTCCTTTAATGAGGCTATTACATAATGAATTAGAACTCTTCACATCTTACTTGATAAAGCTTTCAATATCAACGTTACAACACTCCACAAGAATGAATCTCAATACAAAAGGAATAACCATGCAACATTAAAGTTGCTCTCATACAACTACACCAAAATAGAGATTTCTCCCAAGCTTTTCCACAATCATCTTGACTTCAAAACCTGCAAATACATGGGGAGAACCATGGAAAGCTCACCTCCCAACCAAGATCTCAAGGAGACCACCCTCGAGCTTGGAGAACCAAGGCTAAACAGGTAACACATCCAAATTTTCACAACCATCATATATGCACAAAACAATAATTAACTCTCAACCAAGGATTCACAAACGAGTTTTTCAAACCCATTTAAGTAGGGTGAAGGTGGGCTTTTCCAAAGAGGAGAATGTCATTGTCTATTCAAATTTTTTTTCTACAAGAGTTTTTCCATGCCTTTCCAAGGCTACATTGACATTCCTTCCATATACACATTTGGTCATTTCCTCTTCAAGGCAAAAACCACATACATCTTTTCATCCAACCTTCCCTTATCTCCCCCAAAATTAGGATCAAATACAATGGCATGCAAGGGCCCATACACCTTGCATTTTCTCCCTCTTCTCTCCATGAGAAGAGACTCTCACTACAATGGAGAGCCCAACTAACCCC
>MU223669.1:291302-335509 GCA_018584345.1 Thuja plicata
CAGGAGTGAGTTACCTTAAAACCGTCTCTGACTATACGTATGATTGAATGTAATCGACTCTATTCCCAATTTGGCATCAGGCACTGATCTCTTTTCATTTGTAATTGTCATTTTGTTCTTTCTGTAGCTTACATTTTTATTTGATATCTCTCTTTACAAAGCATTCAATTAGGTTTTAGTAATACTTTTAAGCTTTAAGTTTAGATATCGCACTATTTAACAATTAGGATTTTAGGTTTATTTTCCTCCAAAGGATTGTTGACCCCTTTGGAAGGATTTGCTTATGTTGTGCATGTATTTGTGCAGTTAGAAATCATATTTGATTCAGGCCTACCAGCCTTGGCTCGATCGAGTCAGAATTGTAGAGGCACTTGTTTGTTCCTGTCAGTTGGCCTCAAAATGGTCTAGCATTTTTGAGCACCAACATGGTCAACATCATGAGTATGGAAAGTGTCGTAAATTATAAATTATCATCATCTAATTTAACCAAATCCCTATCAAAAGGGTAAAACCTCCTAATTCATCAAAACATAAAGCCAATTACTAGGTCTATCAAAATGGTAATTGGAAAAGCTATGATGGGTTTGGGGTGAGGCCTCACATTATAAACACTCAAATATTCAAATCTACCATAGCCATTGGATTTTCTAGCCCCTTTTCACCGAACCTGAAGAACATTATCAACAATTCTCTGAGACAATAAGATTATGCCTCAAGTGGACCTTTGAAGTGAAAACCCTTTGATTTAAAGACACTTTAGTATGTCCCCAACCTATTCCTAGGTTTTCTCCATGAAATTATAACTTGAGTGTTCACACCAAACCTCTTTTTGTCTTCCTATCAACATTGTTTGTCACCCAGTCTGCCAGTCACCAATCCTGAACTTGAATTATGCCCAAATCTTCATGATATCCTCTGAAACTTAGATTTAACTAAGTAATAGTTCCTTCTCTAATGATATCCCATGTGTGCAAATTCATATCTACAATATTTGATTCTCACCGAACCTCTGAACATGTTGTTCCACTAGGTAACTTGCAATAGTTAAGTTAGCAACAATCAAATAGATCTTCTAAATAATTCCTCTAGTTCCTTTGCTTCCTTTGATATGTTGACATCAATGAAAACACATTCAACATTTAAATATGCCAAAAGGAGTGTATATTGAGCATTAGTCTCAGTTTAAGGATCTATATTTTCATAGGAACATTGGAAGATATTACTATTATATAAGTAAAGTTGATTTCATAATACTTGTATAACCCTCTTTAATAATCACATACATGAAAGTGATATTATCTCTATCTACTTGTTCATGGGATAATAGTTTTTCAGCTATCTAGTTTGTTGTGGTGATAACCTATTTGATTTTTAGTGGCTATACAGTTTCAGAGTGCATGAGTTAAATTGATTTGTCTTACAAGGATTATTTAGAAAGTAGGTACACTAGACAAAGGATACATGATATAGTCATTTCTTGGACATGATTATACATCATTTAATCTCTTCTTGAATATATTCTCCATCTCTGGAGAATAGGATGAGCAAAGATGGCATTCATGTTCTATAAGTGCTCTTTTTGGTTTTATCTTATGAATATAATATTGTTTTTTGTGTTACTATGATAGAAAATCATTACTTGGTACAACTGTGAAAAGGGAGAAAATGGTTCATATATATATATATATATATATATATATATATATATATATATATTTCTATNTTCATATATATATATATATATATATATATATATATATATATATATTCCTATCAGGTTTGTACATGCATTGTTTGTTTGTCTCAATTGCAGTAGTGTGATGATATTTTTGAAAGATTCATTACTATTTTGATACTTATAGAAAAAGAGGAAATCTTGGTAACATGTTTCTTTTAATGATTATCAAGCAAAATTGTGAATTCAGAATTAAGGATTTTTATGCATTTAATTATGTTTTGAACTTGGTATCTTTGGTAACAGTACCATTATGCTGACAATGTTCTATGGTATCATTTTTGAAAGTTGATTAGTGAGGGAGTGATATTTGGTTATTTATTTGACTTGATTACACCTAGTACATACTTCTATCACTTTTTGCTACTAAATCATAGTTTATATTATGGGTCACATGGTTATAGCTTCTATCGTTTCTTTGACATGTTAGTAAGATAGATATTCCATTTTGTTTATATCACCATGCATGTAATCTTGATATATTTTAGATTTTGGTTCTCAAACATGAATGTTTTTCACTTTCACTACTCACAAAGAAGAAAATGTGGTGATCAATTCTATGACAGTTCTCTTGATTGCAGTTTATTGTTTGATCAGTTGTACAGTAGTAACATAGAATTGATCTTGAGATCCTTGGTATGAGTAGTATTGATTACCTATTTGACATTAGAAGGCTCAGTGATTTTATGGTGATAGTGGGTGTCATTTTCACAAATTGTTAAGATACTAATTTTCTTGTGGTTTTGTTCCAATACATTTAGGATTAGTTTTTGCATAATATTTTGGGCTCTTATATTCAATTTGTTTTTGTGATGTCCTTTATTGATATGTATTGGAATAAGTGAAATTTGTTTCAATAGTTTTTGAGTAACATTGCAGATATTTTTTAGATTGATTGATCAAATTTTTTTCTTGACAATACATGATGATGGTTAGTTCATGGGTTCTTTAGCGTTTCTCATATTGACCAAGTTTTGTAGAAGGATATTTTGTGCTCCTTGATAATCCCTTTATCAGTTTGACTATTTGATACTGGTTTGAATCATTATGCAAGAAACATTATTTCAGTATTTATTCTATTTTGGTTCCAACGTTTGCTAGCATAACTTGTAAAGTTTACTCTACAAACAAATTGTCTATCTTATGCATAGATTCTTGTTCATTAGCAATAATATTGGAATAGGGAAATTTGGTATGGGTAAATTTGTTAAAGGGACGTGGTATTCCAAATTAATTAAGTTGAAAGACACTTTGTTGTTTAACATACTAAGCAGCCCTTGTTGGTACATTTTAAAACTGGTTTCTTGATTCCTAATTTTTTTTTTGCTAATCTTAGTTGGATTACATACTTGGGGTAATAGTACTCATATGGTTTCAGAATGTATGGGTGTCTTAACTCCTTTGATTTTGACATTATTAGGGGATGAAAACTGATTCAGGTTTACATCATACATGGACATCGTTTGTTTATTTTAGTCATTATAATAATAGTTTGAAGATTCATGATGATATGTTGGATATGTTACATTGTGATTTAATAAGTGTTAGTGGTAGTATCTAGAATTTTGTATTGAAAAAAGTGTTGTTGATATGAATGTGAGACTGGTTTTGTTTAGCTTTGACATATTATTGACAAAGGTTTCATATACTTATAGGAGATTTGTTTCTATTACTTCATGGTTTTCATATCCTGATTAGTTCTTGTAATCCTTAAATTTAGGTTGGTTTTGTGCAGCAAAAAGGTTATGGTGGTTAGTATAGTGTTTATGTGACAGTACAATGAGATGCTTATTATATTTTACTAGCAGATTCTACAAGGTGATTTCTCTGTTATTTTCTTTTTTTCCTTGATGTTTGCATTCTGAGAAGGGTTACCAAATATTTTGGTGTGATCTACCTTTTCTTCTTCCCTTTTCCCTTTATTCAAAAAGGGGGAGAAAAATTTAGAATTTTTTTACCAGGGACAAAGGGCAAGTTTGTTGACCCTGTTTTGTTCTCCTTGATGCCATACTACTAACGAACCTCCAACGCCTAGTCAGGCTTAACAAGTAATACATATACATGTTGAAAATTATCACATTGCTAACATATAAGAACTTGGGAACTTACATAGTTGATGATCATATTATTATATGGGAACTTGATCAGATTATTCAAACTCTGCTTATATGATAGTTGGTTCATTGGCATTTGATTTTGATATTGAGTTGACAATTTGTAAACGCTTACTATCATGGGAATTTCATGAATAAGGCTACATGGGCATGAATTTAATGATTCATTGTACATGAGAAAGGTACCATGGTAGTTGTTAATAAAACAACATATATATCTTCTTAACAATATATATCTTGACATATATTTTCTGGCTATAATTTTCATTGGTTTATATCACTTGTCATTGAAAAGGAATGAGACATAAAACTCATCCATATAAATTATTCTGTGGTATATCTTCTATAATTTTTGAAAGTCCTAAAAATATCAATTAAAACTAGGGCATGAATGTTTTCAATTAGGGCACAACAGTTTGGAGATCACAGGTTTTGGAATATGGTTGCCACGATAGTTCTTGTAAAGTGATTGATAGATATTTGGTTTGATAGTTGAATTTCTTATTATGGAAACATATGAAGGCAGAGTATGCAGGATTTGACAAAGATTTGAAACCTAAGATTCTATACTAGGTGTTCTTGTTTCATTCTCTTTTTCTTTTTATCCATCGCCCATGTTTAAACTTTTGTTAAGGGTTCATTTATCTTGTGTTAAGGGGTTTTTACATGTAAACTTGTATGATGTTTTTTATGGTTATATTTTTTCTTGTTTTGCGTAAAACCCATGTTGGGTCTTCTATATGTTAATCTGAATATTTTCATAGTATCCATAGGTCATCTATATAATGTCTTTTTTAATCTTGAAATTAACAAGTTTTTTTTGTCAGTTTTATATTTGGTTGAACATCAGTTTAGTTTTTGTCAAATCTTGTTAAGATTGTATCTTAGTTTAGAGTAATTATCTTTGTTACCCTAACCTAACTCATTTGTCTTTCATTCTTTGATTTCTGGTTATAACTCGTGTCAATGGTTTAAGGGTTATGATGTATGGCTATGTGTCTTCACTTTTACTGGTTCTCATGTATATCTATGTCCATTCAAATAGTTTTGGGAGTTTTGTCATACATGGTTGATACTATGGAACCCGAGTATGAAATATGGTCTGATTTTGTTCTTATATTATTTAACCAGAGTTTGTGTAGCCTATCTTTGATATGAGTCCTTGATTAATAAGTTTCTATTTCTTAATAAAGTTTAGATATTGAGGATTTTTACTCAAAAGAAGAATGTGTATAATGTTGAAGTCCATTTAATTGGAGTATGTGAATTCAACCTATTTGATCTATGATTATTTGGCATGCTACATTGTAGATCTTTAGGAGATATTATTTATTTGAATAGAGATAAAGAAGAACAAAGTATAAATTTTTATGAAAGGTTTCTGAACATTGTGGAATATATCAAGTGATAAAACTAAGACATATACATTCACATTGAATGATAGTAAAATGGAAATGTACATGTATTATTGGACAATTACATTCGGTTTCTGAGATCAGTTTTGTGATATCTTATATAATTGCAGTGAAGAATGATTTGAGATGCAAACAGAGAGATTATTTTGGACTTGAATGAAACACATTTATATTTATTGTGTAGAATCATTTGTAATGATCATAAATACTTGATCAAGGTTATAGGAGCTAATAATATTGTATCATATATTGTTACACAAGAATATTGTTTTGTGTTGAATAATGCATGGTATTAGGTCATATTTACTATGCAAGATTAGAATTTATGACTCTGTATGTATAGAAAGTTGTAATGAGTTGAAAAGGTAGTGAGGCATAAAATACTATCAGTGAGATAGAATTTATCAGTGAGACGGATGTATATCTAGTGAAGATTTGTAAAAATATATTTCCAGACTAAGTAAGTGAGGAATTTTTAGTGGTTTTTTAATCGAAGGATTTTCCACTTAGGACATCTCTCATGCTATGTTTTATATGTTTGACTCTCATGTCGATATGCTTATAAAATGTCATTCAGTCTTTAAGTTTATTTGATTTGCATGAGTAAGTTTTCTTTATCTTTCAGCTCTCTATCATGATTTTTTAACATGTTAAATCATTCAAGAGATTCGTGAAGTCTTCACATTTGAT
Source organism: Thuja plicata (assembly GCA_018584345.1). Lineage (NCBI taxonomy): Eukaryota > Viridiplantae > Streptophyta > Pinopsida > Cupressales > Cupressaceae > Thuja > Thuja plicata. The sequence continues at coordinate 297,257 of MU223669.1, forward strand.
ATGTTTTAAGCTTTGAGAAACTGACATATCACTGATTCACCCCCACCCTCTCAGTGGTATTATAATCTAACAGGAGAGTGTCATCACATAGCTTCTAAGTATCTTCGGTTACCTTTTAAATCTTTTTAAATACATACTTAGAGTTTAGAATGTGTAATTAATGACGAATCTGACCTCTTTACTATGAATCGATTCTGATACCAAGAGACTTGTTTTCAAAAGCTTAAAGTTAATACCAACATTGAACTATCTAATTCTATCATTACATTTAAAAGGAAACCAAAGAATAACATTAGGGATACACTAATCAACAAGGATACCATAGGTGAACCACAAGGCTAACTAGAGGGATTTCAAGGCACATGTAGGAGAGTGTCATCACATAGCTTCTAACTATCTTGGGTTACCTTGGAAATATTTGTAAATACATACTTAGAGTTTAGAATGTGTAATAAATGATGAATTTGACCTAACTAATTCTTATAGCAAGAGACTTATTTTCAAAAGCTTAAAACCTTACATGATTACAATGACACCCATAGGGCCAAGATACCTAGCTTCATAGTCTACTATTTCCAAGATCAAATTATAATAATAGGTGCATCTCTATATCTCATTCTATAATTTGAGCTTACATTTTTATTTCTATTTCTATATCTATCTATTTATGGTGAATCTTGTAAATTTTACATCATTTAGTCTAATTCTTACATCTTCATATCAAAACATATCAAGCACAAAAAGAGAAAATAATCATATGCAACATCCAACTCCCCTTTGGAACTCAAGTTGGATCTTATTGATTATTCCCTTGAGTGAAAAGTGTAAACACTGATTAAATAAGTTCTTAGTTCATTTCTAGGAAGACTCCCTTTTCAACCATTTCACAAAGAAAACTAGGCTTATTAAATAAAGGTACATCATTAATAATTTTATTACAATTTGGGAAGGTATGGAATAGGATAAACACTCTCAACAAAATGATTTATTCCTCAAATATATTTTTACAAGGCTTACGATCATATGCAATGGCCACTTTATTTTGGTCATGCTTCAAGATCTAGCTTTGAGGCCCTATTTTGTTAATTTTTTAAGCATACTCTTTACTAATTCCTAAACCTGCATCACCACTAACAGTCAACAATCTAGTGTCTTTAGGCTTTTCAAATGTTTTTCACTCTTTGTGTGCTTGCATCTAGAAGTTTCACTTACCTTTTGGCCCACTTTATGTTCCAAGGGTTGATTAAGGGTACTGAATTTCCCAATTCATTAGCTTAGTTTATCAATGACGACTTTGTAGATGAATTTTTCCTCACTCTCATTAAAGGAGATAAAAATATCAAACATCCCCTCAAATTCTTGGACACATTTTGTAAAAGCCTTAGCTCTATCATTCAATGTTATTAGACTCAATGTTATACACATTCCCTTCTTGCCAAACCCTCCTCGAGAAATTTCTTAGGTTTGAAATAAATTGGACATCGAGAAATTTTTAAATTCTTGGGAATCCCTTTTTTATTTTTTAGCTTCACAAGTATCCTTATGAAAAAGTAGTTCTTTCCTAAATTGAAAAAAATGTTGGCATATTGAATCACAAAAATCCTCTCTTTAGTAGGTAAATTTTAGTTGTGGTCCAAGATTTTCCTGACTAACAAAGTTTATTATTCTTCATGCTAGGCTCCTTCTAAGACATCTTTCATAATAGAAAAAATATTATTCATTATTTTATTTGGGATTGCATAGAAAATCACAAGGTTTTCATCAAGTTGTATAGGAATTTTCTTGTCTCCCTTCAGAATATGTAGGATTCGAGATTTTCTTTGCCTATTAAACTCTTGTTAAAAATTGTATTTCCTTTTTTTATCCTTTTGGATAACATACTTGTAAGGGGATTGGACTCCAAATCTTTCTCAATGTGAATAATGTCATTTGAATTTAAGGAATGTCTATTATAAAAATTATGTTGAGATCTCAAGAAGCCATGAAACCTTAGATTTTTTGGAATTTTTTAGGGTTTGTGATGAACTTACCATAAACCAGTATGATATCTAGTTATTCTATGTTTTTCAATTTCAAGATCTTTCATTACCTAGATTTCCTTGGGTGGATGCCTTGAGATTTTACAAGAATGAAATTAAATGTTTGGAGTAATTATTCTCTAGAACTTCAATGAGTTATACTTCTTGGAATGAAACTAATGTCATTTTTTTTCCTTTCTAATAAAGATCATGAAATTCTTGATATAATAATTATAGGAGTAATTTTGGCTAGTTTATTCATAAAATTGGTAGATCAATTACTAAGAACAAATTGGAGAAATTGGAAGTGGGATACAAACATTGCCTTACATGATGAAAAGAGCCAAATGGATATAGTTGCCTCTCACTCTAATTACCCATGGTATCAATGTTAATCTAGAGATGACATTTGCAAATTTTTATTTAAATTTTATACAATATAGGTGGTTATTTTGGAATTAAAATTGGCTCACTTTTCTAGGTGCATTCTTTTGCAAGGCCTTGTTGTGGGCCCCAAGTTATCTCATTTGGAGATGTATAACCCTTATTGCCTTTTTGTGAGATTTTAAATTATTTTAAGAATTTGTTTTAGTTTTCTCCTAAAGCCCACTCAGATGCATGACTTTTTCAACCCTTTAAACTAGAGCATTTTTTCTAACATATAGTTTTTTGGGGGATTGTCTTTGTATCCATCATAAATTTAGAAAAAATTGCACACTTTTAGGGTGGGTATTACATTCATCATATGGAAAGGTATAAATTAATATAATATTTACAAATTACTTTGTTCATCAATATATTTCATTTTTTTACAATAATTATTTGTTCTAATGTCATATTACAGATTTAGATGAAAGCTAATAAATTTGTAGAATAACTTTCTCATCCTCAAGTGATAATCAACCACTAGAGTAATCGTTAGGATTAAGTAATGCTGAGAGGGGGGGTGAATCATTATTACAACAATTTAAACTTAAACTTATCAAATTCCAACTTAACCAAATAATTTCTGAAATGAAAAGAACATAAACACAAAACACACAACTAATAACACCATGAATTTGTTCTCGAGGAAACCATGGCTAGGGAAAACCTCGGTGGGAATAGTACTCACAAATATGCACTAAAAGTATTATGTCCCTATTAGGAGACCTATCCCTATTAGGAGTTGAATATTACATTAGTACATTTCCCTCTTAATGGAATAAAAACCATGTTAAAGGTATACACTGAGCTCACTGTTCATACAATCAAAAATATGTCTCTGTTACAATTTTTATCAAAATGAACATAAACAAGAATATTCTATTCTTAAGTAGTTCTATTTTTAGCTTGCATCACCATTTGTCTAATTCTAAATTCAAAATGCATCCATTCATTCATTCGCATACATACCATACTTCACTTCTCAAAAGCTCTACATATATATGCATTATTACATATCCAGTCGGCTCCCAAATACATCACAAAAATGGAACCAACACTTATAAAAATCAAAACAAAAGGCTCATTGCTATCCCTTCTAACTCTGAGATTAAAAAGGCTATCTTTTCTTTTGAAGGGGAAAAATCCCCAGGGCCTGATGGCTTCCCTATGTTCTTTTTTCAGTCTTTTTGAGGGATTATTGAAAAAGATGTTACCAATGCGGTTAAGGAATGTTTTGGTTCCAAAAAACTTCTCAAGGAGTTGATTGGTACCTTTATTTCCCTTGTTCCTAAAAAGGAGGGAGCTGACAAGATGGATCAGTTCAAACCTATCAGTTTGTGCAATTTGATCTATAAGATAATTTCTAAAGTTTTAACTACTAGGATTTTGGAGATCCTCCCTTTCTGATTTCATGGAAACAAAATGGTTTTGTGCCTGGTAGACAAATCCTTGATTCTATTATAACTATCCATGAAAATGTTCACTCTCTTGTGATGGCTAGAAAGGACGGCCTTATTTTGAATTTGGATATGTCAAAAGCTTATGATCGAGTGGATTGGGAATTTCTGATGTAAGTTTTGGAGGCCTTTGGGTTTAAAAGTAAATGTATTGACCTCATATATCAACTTATATCATCTGCCACATTTTCTGTTATGGTCAATGGATCTCCAACATCATTCTTCAAATCCTCTCGGGGTTTAAGACAAGGAGACCCTCTGTCTCCTGTCCTTTTTGTAATAATGGCGGAATGCCTTGGTAGGTATATGGAAAATCAGGTTAGGAATGGAGACATCAAAGGGCTTAATCCTTCATCGGATAACTAGGTATGCTCTCACCAATAGTTTGTTGATGATTCGGTGATTATGGGGGAAGCTTCTGTCAAAAATGCTAGCAGTATAAAGAAAGCTCTGAATAACTATGGGAAAGCTTCTGGCCAGATAATTAACTGGGGGAAGAGTTCAGTATATTTTTTCAATGTTCCGAAGAGAAGGAAAATGAGAATATTAAGGATTCTAGATTGTGATCAAGGGATTATACCGGGAACCTATTTGGGCCTCCCTCTCTGTTTGGAGCCTCCTGAGTCCTTTTGGAGTGCCCTTGTGGATAAATTTCATAAAAAATTGGCTAGATGGAAAAGGTTGCTTCTTAGTCAGGCTGGAAAAATTCAAATCCTCAGAGCTACTCTTCAAGGTCTCCCCCTTTATGCATTAAGTTTATTCAAAATTCCCAGAAAGTTTAGTGAAGCTATTGAAAAAATTCAAAAAAAATTTTTATGGACAGGGATGGAGAAGAAGAAAAGGATAGCTCTAATTGCATGGGACAAAGTTTGATGTCCGATTAAGAAAGGTGGTCTTGGTTTAAGAAGAATAAAGAATCTGAATGAAAATCTTCTAACCAAACTTATATGGAGATATTACAATTCAAGAGGAGAATGGAATTTGATATGGGATAAAAAGTACAATAAGGAAAGGCCTAATTTTGAGGTTTTTTTAAATAAGGACAACGAAGGGATCGGATCCTTTATTTGGAAAAATGTTATGAAAAACAAATATAGAATTAAAAATGGTATCAAGTGGAAAGTGGGAAATGGGAAAAAGGTTTTCTTCTGGGAGGACAAGTGGCTTCTCCATTCTTCCCTGAAAGAATGTCCGGCATGGAGTATACATGAGAATCAGTGTAAAGCTATGTTAGGCAGGAAAGTTGAAGATTACTGGGACAAAGATCACTGGAAGGATCTAACAATCATTGATAAAAGATTGGGACATCTTAACACCATTCTCAATTCGATAAATTTGATTGAGGAAGAGGATACTATAGTTTGGAAACATAGTCCGGATGGGAAATTAACGGTTTCTTCTTTGTATCAGATGGAGTATGACAAAGTTATTGAGCCTTTTTGGGCCAAAGTTTGGGATAAAAACCTTATTCCAAAAATCAATGTTTTTTTCTGGATCATGATGCAGAATAAAATTCTAACTACTGATAATCTTAGAAAAAAAGGCATGAATATAGTGAATAGATGTTATTTGTGCAAGCAGGAGGAAGAAAGTGTTGAGCATATCTTTATTCATTGCTCCTATGCCAGAAAAATTTGGTGTTTTTTTCTTCAGATCTTTAATATTGAATGGGTTTTCCCTAACAATTTGGAGAATCTTTTTAAAGCCTGGTTATATCCCTCTAAGCATAAAACAATCATTCAGATATGGAAATTTATCCTCCCACATGTATGTTGGGGGGTTTGGAGGGAAAGAAATGATAGACTTTTTAGGGACAAAAGTACTAGGGAAAAGGAAGTCTTCTACAAGATTAAAAGAGGTATAAGAGAGAATGTTATGCTTTAGGATGAAGTTGTTGAATCAAAATAGGAGAATGACTTATCAGTGCTTAAAAATTGGAATTTGTGTGGTAAATCTAACAATAAGATTAAAAAGGGTAAAATAGAAGATGCTAGATGGGACTGTCCTCCTAAGGGTTGGCAGAAAGTTAATTTTGATGGGGCCTCTAAGGGCAACCCAGGGGTGGCTGGTTGTGGAATTGTTATCAGAAATGAAAATGGTGTGTGTATTGGCATTAAAACTATTCCTGTTGGTCATCAAACTAATCATATTGCAGAAGCTTGCGCGACTCTCCAAGGTGTTATTTATGCTAAAGAGAAAGGATGCACTAAAGTCTGTGTTGAAGGGGACTCTCTTAACATTATAAATTGTTTAAATAATGATTTTCCCGCGTCTTGGACAATATACAATATAATTCAAAAATCCAGGGAGATAATTAACTCTTTTGAGTGTTGCATAATAACTCATAATTATTGGGAAGCCAATGGCATTGTTGACTGGGCGGTAAATCACGCTTGCAAAAGTGATGAGGTGGATCAGTGGAATGATGGAAACAACATGCCAATTGAAGTGAAATTAATGCTCAAGGATGAGCGTCGGAGGAGTCGTCAGAAAGTCATCATCAATGGAAAGTTATTTTAATACCATTTATACTCAGGTGATGTGTCATAATGGCCTTCAAAGGTGGAAGTATAAGGCAATGATTTTAAGTTGGAAATGGCACGCTTTATGGGTCTTTTTTGGTTATCAAAAAGCTCATTCTGGCATTAACTGTAGCACCAAGAACAAAACTTACAGAAATTACAGAGTTAAGATGGGAGGTAATAAGAAGAGAATTGAACCAGTAAGCTGTAGTAAGTGGAAAAAAAGTGAGGTGTGGAAGATTGTGAAAGAGGGAGGCCTTGCTATTTATTTGGAGCGGCTTCATGGTGGAAATCCTAATATCACTAGGATTTTCGAGAAAACTTGGAAGGAGGGAAAGATTTTAGTTGATGATGAGTACATGGAAGTAACGGAGGATATCGTTGCTGAAGCCACGGGAATGGGGATGGAGGGTATTGAGTTTTACTGTGACAGGTTGATTTCTGACAAAGCATGGGAGACTTTTCCGGATAATGAGAAAGAGAGGAACAGATTGGTGAAGATTGACACCTCCTACCATAACCCTAAGCGCATTTACAGACCATGGAGGTATGTTCTGTATATCATCATTAGCTATATCACGCTGGATGGTAGGTTTACTAGAGCGAATGGGCACCATTTTATGCTGTTAAACCACTTTAGACATAAGGTTAAAATTAGCCTACCTTACTACTTGCTCAGTTCGTTAGAAGCTACTATCACTAGCTATCAGAAAGACCCCAAGGGGGACCATGCATCTCATCAAAGACTTATGTTGCTTGTTTATGAGGTGCTGAAAGCTAAAAAATTGGTAAGGTCAATGGAGAAGAAGAAATTAAAGGATGCTGAAGAAACAGAAGGGGATGAGGAGAATAGTATGTTTGAAGAAAATACTAAAAGTGAAGGACAGGCAAAAGGCTTCTTTACTCCTAAAAATAAGAAAAGGGGTATTTTGAAAAAGAAGAAGAAATCTAGCTTTGAAGGATCGAAAACTGACTAAAGTGATGAGGAATGGGAGGTAGACAGTAGAAAGCAAAAAGGCAAAATGAAAATTCAGAAGAAAACCCAGACTGCGGATTCGGAGACTGAAATTGAAATTGGGGTGGCTAGTAAAAAGAAGAAACAGAAGAATGCCCAGATTGGGGATTCAGATACTGAGACTGACAACGAAATTACTAAAAAGGAGGGTAAAAAAAGGAAAAGAGTTGAGGGGAAGGATATTAGCAGAAACAAAAACACCAACAGGAAAAGAATTGTTCTTACCTCTGACGAGGAAGATATTACCCCTGATAAGAGGAAGACTAAGGAAAAAGATAACAGAGATAATGAAAAAGAGGATACTTTGATCAAAACTAAGGAGCTGAAGATTGATACTCAGAAGGGGGAAGATTATTTGGACCAGAATATTGCTATTGATTCAGAGTTCAAGGAATATCTCGACAATCTGGAAAAAGGGGATCATAATAAGAAAGACAACAAAGGTATAATCGAAGGTTTTTCTGGGTTCATTAATAATATGTTTAATGATCAGGTTATTTTGAAAAAACTAGTTGATAAAACACAGGAGGATATAAAAATTCTCAATAGAATGGGGATTGGGGAAAAACCTGTGGCAGAATGTCTGAAGGAAATGAAAGAAGTTGTTGGCAACTCGGAAGTTCAGGCTGAGTATGCTAACAAGGTGGAAACCATGGAGAAACAAATCAAATATATTAAAGACAGAATGGAAAAGGATAACAAGGAGGAAGATATTAAGAGTCTGAACAAAAAATTTAAAAGACTGGAGGCATCAGTTAAAAAAATAGGGGAACAATGTCTCATAAGCTTAGAAGCTTACTGTGGTCACGCGCAAATTCTAATGGATAAACTGGAAAGGATCAACAAGGATAAAGAGAACAGTATGGTGGAGAATATGGGACCGGGATCGTGTACCAGAGCCAGTGCCAAGAAAAAGAGTCCTAAGGAGGACAAGGAAACAGAGGAGCTTAAAAGTTTGGTCAACAACATGCAAATCATGGTCCTCAAAGCTGAGGAGCTGGTAAAGGAGATGTAGCTGTTCCTTTTGCTTTCCTGGTTGGGTTTTTTTGCTGTCCCCGCTGTCATCTGTTGTTTCTATGGGACTTTTTCTGTTCGGATCGTTGTTTTTCTGTTCCTTCCTTTTTTGGTGCTTAGGCATAGTTGTTTCTTCTTTATACTGTTTAACAATCTTTAAACTCTAGGTTGCAGGTCCTTGTAAAACCTGTTGAACTCTTTCTTTTTTGTAAAGGTTTCGGGTCCTTGTAAAACCTATTTTTACTTAATCAGAACACTTATAGAAAAAAGTAAATATAAAGTTGGTGATCATACACTACCAAAATATAGGGAACACACAATCCAAATCCAACATAACATGTTTGGATTCCACATTACACTCCCTCAATCATCGCAATCATTCAACTGCTCTATCTTGTTTTATCATTGCCTTCACATGTCTTTAAACACCTATATCTTTCATCTTTGAACTCCAAAACTCAAGAGACCTTAAATGAATGTCTATCATACCTAAAAATATCTTCCTCTGAGCTTGCATGTCTTCATTCATCATATAAAGTGTTCTCTGCCCAAAACTGTACTCATGTACCCTATAAATTACTTTCTGGACTTAGTCATTTTTACAAGCCTTAACTCCAGAAATGTGTTCCACTCTAAGCAATCATTAATAACTGATGTGTTTCCATAAATGAAAACCCTAATGTATTCTTGAACACTCTTGAATAATCCACTTTCCAACAGTAATGCCCCGTATGTAGAGGCTAGATTTCTCAAATCTCCCTCCTTTTGAAGGGACCACTTATTGAGAAACAAGGTGTGGAAAGCTTGCAATATTAACTTTATTACATGATTATAAATCCTGAGAAGATTACCAGATCTAAAAATAAACATACTATTGTACCATTCAACATACATATAAAATCAACCATACCAAAGGAAACACTATATTTATGTGGAGAAATCCTTTTAGGAAAAATCTCCACTAGAGAACAAGGGCCTAGAGAACAAGGGAAGGTATATTATTATTCTTCAAAAGAGAGAACATCAAAATAATACACTTCAATACACATCTCTAAGTGATCCCTGAACTACTTAGAAATAAAGAACAAATCATGAATAAATAACTATGCCTTGGCTCCATTTTATGGCTAAATGGGAGAGGAAAAACCAATGTTGTTTTCCCAAAACAAGGGGCTAAAACCACTTGTAAAAATATAATACCTTGGATGATGACTAGGCAATAGATATAATAAAGTAATAAATAAATATTCAAGTGATTCCTCATGGGTTTCATATCTAAATCCACTTGTACTTTACATATTGTGAGTGCTCCATATCTCGCGGTGACTATTCAGATACCCAAAAGGACACCTTTTATCCTCCCAAAATTGGTCTCCTTATGCATGACCCTTCATGTCTCATTATATATGTGGGAAGGAGTGTATTTTATCCATTTATATTTATATTTATCACCTCTTCATTTTAACTTCTTGTTAATGCAATTAAAAATAGCCATACAGTATAAATAATTAATATTTTCTCACTTATCCTAGAGAACACTTTCCAAAGAACATGGAGACATATGAGTGGCTTAGGATTTCAAGGTTAATTTTATCTTATTCTAAAATCCTCCAACTTGACATTAAATATTTCAATTAAATCTAAGAGATACATAAAATAAAATCACTTGAGTATAGTGATCAAGGTCCATGACATTCTTGCACCAAGAGAACTAGTTTATAGTCACTGGCTTCATGAGAAAATTTGAAAGATTATCCAAAGTGTCAAATTTTTTAATCAAGGCCAATCTAATCTCAGCTATATCTTGAAAAAAGTGATATTGAACATCAACACACTACAACAGAACTGGTAATTAGCACTTAAAATAATGTCAAATTTTAGTGTACTTTTTTGCTTAAAATGACCCTTTGGGTTTGAGAAAAAGTCAACACCTAATTACCTCAAGCCTTTAGCACTAAGTTTTGCATTGGATTTTGCACCATGTTTTGCGCTTGATGTTGCATCTGTAAAGAGAAAAATGATGTTAATAGAATAAGAGTGTTTTGATACTCAAATCACTTATCACCTTACATTTAATGTTTAGAGTGGAGGGATAAATAAGACATTCTCATTTATTCTCAAATGCACAAAGGAAGGATCCAAATTGATCAACCCAAAAAGGATCAATGCATAAATGAATCAATCTATTGGAAATAAGAATAAAGAAGGAGATCGTAGGTTTCCCTCTTAAAATGTGTGTGGCAATGAATGTAAATGTGTGATAGATTTAGAATGATTAAGGATTTGAATTGAAATGGATAGGAGAAATACACTAACCTTGAAATATTACAGATCAAAGAATGTTGTTTTCTGAGGTGTGTACTTTGTTTCTGGAAAATCTGAAGTATGACCCAGAACCAGAATGCAGAGATGAACAAAACCCATAAATATTTTTCCGATCTGACACCGTCTTGTGAAAAAGGTCGACCTTGACCCACAAATGTCACCCCTGACCCAATAATGTCGACCCTGACCTACACAGCGTCGACATAAAATCTGTTTGCGGATCCCGATAGTTCGCTGAAAAGGGTATCCAAATCTGGTCTCAAAACCACTGTCCTGAACCTGTACCTGCAAGAAAAAGAGATTTGTTTGTTGGGGGGAGGGGTTTGCATTAGTCAAACCCTGATTTAGGAATTAACCTTGAAATCAATTATTGAAATAAGAATGCTAGCAAGTAATAGAATTGAATCTAACAATGAAGCTATGACATTGAATAGATATGCAATTGTAATTCAAATGTAAGAAAGTATGTAAGTATGAAAGTTTGGACTCAATAGAAACCATAAACCTCCATGATTATATTCTTGGAATCCACCTTGAAGGAATGATGAAGGAGTCTTGAATATGCACAAAGGATCTTGAAGGAAGATCACACCACCATGATGGCTAGATCTAGGGTTTTGAATGATAAATCTTGAATGCTTGAACAAAATCCCTTCAAAGGCTTAAGAGCTTGAATCCTTGATCTTCAACGGAGGACTTGAATGCTTGAGAGGAATACTTGAACACCTTGAGAGCTTGAAAACACGTATAACAATGGATGCTTGAACTTTTGCTTGATGATGCTTAGAATCTATCGCTTAATTTCACATAGAGATAGAAAGGCTTCCTTTTATATGAAACTAGGGCACAATATTCTAAGGAGGCCGACATAGGAGAATTAAATTCCAATTAGACCCATGCCCTTAGAAGAGGATCTATATTAAATATAATTTAGGAATCACCACTTCGGAACCCAAAACAGCCGACCTAGAAGCGGGAAATAACTTTTACAAAGACCGACATCTGAAAATCGTAGGACCCTGAGATTTGAACCCTAGGTCAAGGTCGAGGTCAAACGTGACCTAGGTCAACATCGAGGTTGACATAGATCCAAAAGATTGACCCTGACCCTGAGGTCAAAGACCTCAAATCTGTAGTCTAGGATGCCAAAAACTGGATGGAAAGAAGTAGAAAGAAAGGTAGAACAGGGGGAAAGCCAAGTCAAAGTCAAGAACCCATTCAAGGTGCTTTATATGAACCCAAACCACTTACTCAAAAGGATAAACCAGTCTACCATGGAAGTTCTTCCATTTTCTGACTATACATTTAGCCCCCACTTTAGTGGGAGTATGGAAATCAAACACGCTTGCGGTAAAGTTAGAAGAAAGACTCTGGTGGATCGCAATGAGGTAGAACATCTCTAGGTCAAGGACATGAGCCCTTAGACCAAGGATTCTAGCTCAACATACATGCATAAATATATGAAAAATAAAGAGCAATCAATCATAGAGACATACGTGACTACATAAGCAAGACAAGAACAACACTATAGATAACATAGCTTCATGATCTAATCCTACTAGCATGAAAGTGAAAGAGAGAGAAGGAAAAGTGATTACCTCACCTAGTAAGATGCCCACCTTACCATGAATCACCAAGGAGGGAGAGCCCAACGGGTTCACCCATAAACTGTGCTTGTAATTGTAAATGCATCTTCTGACGGCTTTTGAAAATATCCATAGATCCACATTCTTGTATCACTATGAATAGAAAATGCGTGTCTTTTCAGGATTTAGCAACTTATGTGCATTACCTTCTAAGGATTTAGCATATTGAAAATTTAAAAGGGTACGTATCTCTTTAGGATTTAGCAACTTATGTGTGTTACCTTCTGAGGATTTAGCAAAAATAAAAGTAAAAATGTGTGTCCCTTCAGGATTTAGCAACTTATGTGTGTTACCTTCATAGGATTTAGCAAAAATAAAAGTAAAAATGTGTGTCCCTTCAGGATTTAGCAACTTATAAGCGTTACCTTCCAAGGATTTAGCATGCTGAAAAAAGTAAATTAATGTAAACTATAGTACAAGGGAGACCCTATATATGCCCCCCTCCTTATCATGACTACTCACTAGGCAGGATAAGGAATAGAAAAGAGGATACCTACTTCACAAGGTAAGGAGATATCTAGCTTAACAACAATGTATACCATATTCTTAGAGAAGAGTCTTGACGCTTACATCCAAGAACATAGATAATCATGAAATAGATATGTCACTTATGGAAAAAGGATCCTCAAAAGGGAAGATATCTTATCAACAAGACCCCCCACCATAGAGGAGTGCTTAGGATAAAATGTCATCTTCTAAAGAAAAGAGGGACCTAAGATTCAATCATCAAGCCCCCTGCAATGAAGAGGAAGAGGAATCTCAGAATGAAGGAGTCAAACTCTAACCCAAAGCAAAGGTAAGAGTTTATTAAAAACATAGTTTGCAATATAAAGGAGAGATGACCTAGGACAATCACCTCCAATAAGAGGGTATCCATAGTCAAAAAATAAATATTTATAAGGAAATAATGTTATATGATAAACAAATGCCACTAAGCTAAGGAAAGTAGATCCTTAGATAGAGGAAGAAGGAAAATACCTTGCCCCCTGGGGGTGAAAGCAAGGGATATATAAAATTATATCAAGAGATGTTGTTGTAGAAAAGAGATATCATGCAAGAAGTGAAAAAGTAACCCTTGTGAGGGATAACACACTATTCAGATTCCAAGGTGAGAGATTTATCAACCATGGAAACCCAAAAGCAATGAAACAGGTTGTAATCAAAGACATAGATCCTTAATGAAAACCAAAATTTTCATGTATGTTGGATATCACATAATAGATAGATACTGCTTAACCAAGGGAAAGTGTATCTTGGAAAGACAGAAGAGAAGGAGATGGCATCCTTGCCCCCCAATCGTAGGAACAAGGATGAAAGGGGACCTATTATATCACTAACAATACTATGCAAGACAATGAGCCCCCAAATATTAGGCTAACATTGTTTACATAATGTGGAGTTCCATAATAGGAACATAAATGTTATTTACAGAAAATAGGATTGAAATATAACTCATTGCCACATGATATATAAATAACTTTACTATCAATGAGCTGCCTAATCTTATAATGTAAAGTTTGATATTCATTAGAGTGATCATGAAATATATGATAGAAACAAAAAGGAAGAATCTTCAAGTATAGACTACATTTCTTTTTGTGTTTAGGTCTAGTAATTATCTTAGCACGAAGGAGCTTAGGAAGAACAACCTCTTGGTAAAAATCCTTCATAGGGTCATCATGTTTTCAAATGTTATCTAATATGTTGGTAAAATTGATATGTTGTTGAGGATTAAATCCCAATCTATAAGAATGCTCATGCCCCCCATTCTGTAAGGGCATTTGAATTCCCTGTTTATTCTTACCACATCCTTGAGTATGGAATCCTTGTTTAACTAGTAAATGATAACTATGACCATAACAAGAAGTCAATTGAACTCCAGTAGTCACTAAGTCATCATTAGTATGTTTGATAGATTCACAAGAAGGAAAAATAAAGGAATACACCCTAGGAGAAGATGGGGTAGGAGCTTTATGCTCTATAGGATCATCACTAAGAGGGAGAGCATTAAGGGAATTTGTATCATTTTCCGCTAATGCCTCATTACTAGAAGGAATCCCAATTAGAGGTAATGTATAAATAATGTTCTCTTCTTTCTCTAAAATGTCTACATAAGGAGAGTTTGTTTTAGAAAAAGAGTCATCAGCATGTATGAATATGTCATCCATTAACAAATCACCCTATTGTATCAAAGCATCTTCACAAGGAGGAGATAAATCAATGTCTTTATCCAAGGGTTCATCCCAAAAAGTAGAATCACCCATAATGGCTTCATGAGGAAGAGAGTAATCAACATCCAAATCCAAAGGTTCATCCCAAATAGGAGGATTACCCTCCCTATCAATAAAGCACATTGCAGGAGCGCCTAAAACTTGATCCCTAAAGGGGGAAGAATTATATTCTAAAGTAGGCTCATAGAAAATACATATATTAGGAGAAGAATTAACATCTATCCCTAACTCATTTCTATGGTAAAGTTCAATTGAAGAGATTGTAGAGGAGGATAAAATAGAAATAGTATCAATAGAGATCTTATTCGAACAAATTTTATCCTCACTTCCACGTACCTCATTAGGGGATCTATCCTCTTTACCAACAAAAGCCTCATCAAAGTATTCAAAACAAAAATCATGCATGTTGAACACAATGAGAAATGTAAATGTTTTTGTATTTTTACAGAAATATTGTGATTTTTATGAATTTTGAAATATAAATGCAAGAGCATAAAATAAAACCTACTTCTATATGCATGCAAGATCTAATATAAAATGCAAATATAACACCAAAAAGAAAGAGTTGTCTATCGCGGGTTCACCAAAATGTAAAGAGAAAAATGAAGTTAATAGAATAAGAGTGTTTTGATACTCAAATCACTTATCACCTTACATTTAATGTTTAGAGTGGAGGGATAAATAAGAAATTCTCATTTATTCTCAAATTCACAAAGGAAGGATCCAAATTGATCAACCCAAAAAGGATTAATGCATAAATGAATCAATCTATTGGAAATAAGAATAAAGAAGGAGATCCTAGGTTTCCCTCTTAAAATGTGTGTGACAATGAATGTAAATGTGTGATAGATTTAGAATGATTAAGGATTTGAATTGAAATGGATAGGAGAAATACACTAACCTTGAAATATTGCAGATCAAAGAATGTTGTTTTTTGAGGTCTGTACTCTATTTCTAGAAAATTTGAAGTATGATCTGAAACTAGAACGCAAAGACAAACAAAACCCAGAAATATTTTTCTGATCTGACACCGTCTTGTGAAAAAGGTCTACCTTGACCCACAAATGTCACCCCTGACCCAATAATGTCAACCCTGACCTGCATAGCCTCAACAGAAAATCTATTCATGGATCTTGATAGTTCGCTAAAAAGGGTATCCAAATCTGGTCTCAGATTCATTTTCCTAAACCTGTACCTACAAGAAAAAGAGATTTATTTGTTGGGGGGAGGGGTTTTCCTTAGTCAAACCCTAATTTAGGAATTAACCTTGAAATCAATGATTGAAATAAGAATGCTAGCAAGTAGTAATCTAACAATGAAGCCATGACATTGAATAAATATGCAATTGTAATTCAAATGTAAGCAAGTATGTAAGTATAAAAGTTTGGTCTCAATAGAAACCATAAACCTCCATGATTATATTCTTGGAATCCACCTTGAAGGAATGATGAAGGAGTTTTGAAGATGCACAAAGGATCTTGAAGGAAGATCACACCACCATGATGGCTAGATTTAGGGTTTTGAATGATAAATCTTGAATGCTTGAAGAAAATCCCTTCAAAGGCTTAAGAGATTGAATCCTTGATCTTCAATGGAGGACTTGAATGCTTGAGATGAATACTTGAACACCTTGTGAGCTTCAAAACATGTAGCATAATGGATGCTTGAACTTTTGCTTGATGATGCTTAGAATCTATTGCTTAATTTCACATAGAGAGAGAAAGGCTTCCTTTTATATGAAACTAGGGCACAATATTCTAAGGAGGCTGACATAGGAGAATTAAATTCCAATTAGACCCATTCCCCTAGAAGAGGACCTATATTAAATATAATTTAGGAATCACCACTTCGAAACTCGAAATAGCCTACCCGGAAGCGGGAAATAACTTTTGCAAGGACCGACATTTGAAAACTGTAGGACCTTGAGATTTGAACCTTGGGTCATGGTCAAGGTCAACCTTGACCTAGGTCATGGTTGAGGTCAACCTTGACCTAGGTCAGGGTCAAGGTCAACATAGACCCAAAAGGTCGACCCTAACTTTGAGGTCAAAGAACTTAGATCTGTAGTCTAGGATGCCAAAAACTAGATGGAAAGAAGTGGAAAGAAAGGCAGAACAGGGGGAAAACCAAGTCAAAGTTAGGAAACTATTCAAGGTTCTTGATATGAACCCAAACCACTTACTCGAAAAGCTAAACCAGTCTACCATGGAAGTGCTTCCATTTTCTGACTATACAACATCGAAAAAATTTGCTTCCTATTTTACTTCTGGTATGGCGTGTAAAATAGCTTCTTTTTTTCCTTCCAAATTAACACCAGGTTTTGCTTCCATATTTATGACATCCTTTTTTGCCTCTAGTTTTCCTTCTAGTTTGGCTTCCAATTTTACTTCTTAGGTTGCTTCTAGGTTTACTTCTGATTTTGCTTCCATGTTTGCTTCTAATTTTGCTTTCATTTTTAACTCCAATTTTCCTTCTGGTTTTGCTTCCAATTTTTATTCCAAACTTTTTTATGGTTTTGCTTCCTATATAAAGCCAAGTTTTGCTTCCAAGCTTGCTTTTGATTTGCTTCTAGTTTTGCTTCTAAAAATGCTTATTTTTTTTCTTCCATTTATTAATTTAATATGTTTTATTTCAATTAATTTAGTCATATATATAGTGATATAAGGGCACAATGGAATCGAACAACCATCCTCCTGCTTGTAAAGTGGGTGCTCTTCCATTGAGCTATTACCCTTTAAAGAACAAAAGCTCTGTGTAGTTGGAGCCCTTGCCTAATGTAAAAAATAGTAGTTAGAACAATAAAAAAAGAAATATAAACTTCACCATGCATCAAACATCAGAGATAAAAACATTAGTTTCTAGCATTAGTATCTGCCTATATGCTCAAAAAAATTTCAATGAAATACATTTGTCATGTAGTTGATGACTTTTGATAGAGTTCTTACTTCATGTACTTCGTGAAAAGAAAGCTTATTAAAATTATGGAGCTCTAAAAAAGGTGCAACAGTGATAAAATTAACATGGATGAAGCAAGAGTAGTATGCTTCATAGTAAGATATAATGTACACATTTTCTTTTTAACATGTCTACAATAGAAAAATTCTATTTCTCATGTTAGATAGAAACATTGGGCTTGGTTGAATCATAGAATTGCTTTAAAATATAAGAATAGATTATTTAGAACTAAGCAGTTGCCACCAACCTATTACATTATTGTATCAATATCATCATGAATATTCAAATTTACATTATTAATTATTTTGATATGATATTGCCAATTTCCATAATCAGCACATTATTGTAGAGATTTGATCAAATGCAATTCAAGCAACATGTATCAATTGACATGTGAGCACTACAACATTTAAATGAAAATAAAAATGTAGCATTGCTACTTTAAATTTGAGATTCGTGTGCTCTTCAATCTGTAGGATATGTGCTAAATGTGAAGAGAACTATAAAAAAATAATAATGAAAGGACAATTATCATCAAGAGGGCAAAACATTGAGCAAGGAAAACTAGATTATATTTCCAACAAGTTCATATGCACAAAATTAGCTTCATGTGCATATAACAAATATTGAGAACTTAAGCAATTGAAGAGGTCATTTGATTGAGGGAAAAAAAGAAATATGGTGTTCAACTTCAAACATTAAAAGAGGAGAGGTTATGATATTCTAGATTTTGTTCTAGCTAAACAATTTGCCTGAAACTTATGAAGGAAAAAAAAGACTTTAATTATTATCTATCATTACTTTTTTTGTATTTATAATAAATGATACTAAACCTACCGGAAATAAATGTGAAATTCATATATTTTTCAGATACTATTATTACCTAGTCATGTCTATAGATTGTTATTATTGAGGACAATGTATATTGTTATTACTTAGTTATGAAAGCATAGAGATAACTGCAACCATCATTATGTCCTTCAACTTACATGAGAAATACAAGAAATTTTGTGCCTTATACCTTAATTTGCAGGTATTGTTCCTACATAGATGTATTATAATGATGGAGACTCTAGATAATATGATAAAACCTGACACAAATTAAATTACATGGAGGAGAAATAGAAAGTTGCATTGTAATCTAAATGATGCCAAAGTGATCATATTCAAGAAAAAAGTTAGAGCTAGAACTCATAGAAGTATGAAAGTCATCAGGGAGGGGTAGTGTAGTAGGGCCAACAAGTACAAACCCATTTGAATATTGTAAAACAATTTGCTAAGATTGAACAAACAACAAAATATTACAAAATAAAGCATATACATCCATAGCCAAACTCCAAGTTTGTGCTAAAAATAAAGAATAGATAATGGAAATAGTACATGCATACCTTGTATTTACGAGAAAAATCTTCAAGATGTGTCCTAAAGGTAGAAAATTTCTCCTTCAAAATATTTGTTTATAGTTTCTTAGAGAGGAGTGTTCACTTTGAGGAAAGTTATCCTAGCTTGGCCTCTTCTACTCCTCTTCGTTCCTCCATTGTACAAGGTGATAGTGATGACATTGATTCAGATGATGATACTCCTTCAACCCTAACTCATAGGATTCCACCTTCGTAGAGTCAAGTTACAGTTGAGGATACTCCCTCTTCATATTCTTCCACTAGACCTCATTGGGATCAACAGACTCTTGATTCAACACGTTCACTTGTGGGGGATCCTTCACACACTCGAAGGACAAGGTCACAATATCAATCATTTCTACATGCTTACATTGCAATTTCTTCATACCTGCACTCATTTCACGAAGCATCATGGGTTCCTGAGTGGAACTTATCCATGTAGGAGGAGTATAATTCTTTGATGAGGAATCATACATGGGACTTCGTTCCTCTTCCTAAGGGAATAAAGATAGCTTGATGTAAGTGGACCTATCAAACCAAGTTTGTAGCAAATGAAAGTATGGATAAGTATAAGGCCAGTATTCTGGAAAAAGGTTTCTCACAGGTTCCAGAGGTTGACTATACTAAGACATTTACATCTGTAGCCAAGATGAACTCCATTCATTTGACACTTTTTATTGATGCAGCTCATGGTTGGGCTATCTTTTAGATGGATTAGAAGAGTGCATTTCTACATGGGGGTCTTCATGAGGAGATTTATATAGATCAGCCATAGGGATTCATAAATGATACTTCTATGGTTTACAAATTAAGGAAGACTATTTATGGCCTCAAACAAGCTCCTAGGGATTCGTATGCCAAGATGGATTCCTTTCTTCTCCCAAAAAGGTTTGTCAAGTGTCATTCAGATCCTAATGTTGACAATTTGTGATAGGATGACTCTCACTTGATACTTGTGCTCTATGTTTATGACTTGATCATAACAGGGAGTACTTCATCAATCATTGGTAGTGTCAAGTCTTCTTTGCAGGATAGATTTTCTATGACATACTTGGGCTTACTACACAACTTTCTTCATATTGATATCACACAATCCCCAACAAGGATCACACTTTCTTAGCCCAAGTGTGCTCTTCACTTAATTGCTCGATTTTGCATGAGTGATTGCAAGCCTGCACCTACTCCCTTACTTTTAGGTGTCAAGCTTGAGGCTAAGTTTTTCACACCACTTGTTGATGCTACATTGTATAGGCAACTTGTTGTAAGCCTCATATACTTGACACATATAGGTCCTAACATATCCTTTGCAATTGGCATGGTTTCTTGCTTCATGCAAGAGCCACATGAGATTCATTGGAAAGAAACCAAACACATACTACACTACATACATGGTACACATACTTATGGGATTCACTTTGCAGTAGGTATTAGACTTGACTTGGCTAGATATAAAGACTCGAATTGGGTTGGTGATCTTGGTGATCGTAAGTATACTTTAGGTTACAACTTTCATCTTTGTTCAGGTCCTATTTGTTGGCAGAGTAAGAAGCAACATGTTATAGCTCTCTCGTCAACTGAGGTTGAGTATTGAGGGGTTGTTAATACAACTGCAAAAGTTATTTGGCTTCATCATATCTTGATAGAGTTTGGTTTCAATATTCCATGACCTTCAGTCATTCATTTTGATAATAAAAGTGTTATAAAAATCTTGAAGAACCCAATCCAACATCAACAAACCAAACACATCAAGGTACACACACACTTCATTAGGAAGCTTATATAGAAGTAGGTCATTGATTTGAGATATTGTCCTACAGTAGAGTAGATTGCAGACATATTCACCAAACCCTTCACTGAGAGTAAGTATCTTTAGTTGTGAGATCTCTTGGGGGTACAAGATATTTAATTAGGGGGGTCATTTAACTTCTCCATTCTATCTTATGGGGGGAGTTTTTGTCTCTCTCATATTCTTTTATGTATTCATCTCTCTCTCTCTCTTTTTGTGGTGGTGGGGGGGATTTTTGTTCCACTAGGTTTTCTCCCTTTCTACAATTTATGAGAGATTGCATTGCATTGCTTTTGCACTTTCATATTGTACATGGGTACCTAACATGGCCCAGTAGCCAAGACCCATCTTACATTGTCATCTAGCATTGTGAGTTTAAGTGCATTCCCCTAAGTTTCACTTAAGGGGGGAATTGGTGTAATTAAATAATATTAATTACAATTTACTTAAGCTTACTTAGGATAATGCATTACATAGTAGTTTGCATCCTATTTCGACACATGATGTAGGAGAATTACACTTTAGGTGGTGATAGTTGTTATCTCTTTCCACTTTATGTGTGAGATCCGCGTTTAGTGCTCTTATCACATTATCATCCTCACATTGTTGCACATACTTCATTGCACAATAGAGGATGATCCACCTTTGGTGGATATGTGATGCCACCTAGTGTGGGTGATAACTTATCTCTTGCATATCTCCTAGTTATCATTCATTGCCTATATATTCAGGCACATCTACATTGTATACATCCATTATCATTTTATTATTGATCATTGTTGAATCCGGTCAATTAATTGATCATATCATTTTGTCTCTCTTGTTTGTGTTATTCATTGAGCTTCTAGATCTTGGCATATTAATTATTGCATTGCCTTAGGAAAATTCTTACAAGAAGAAAGAACCAAACCAAAGAGAGGTCATAAGATGTACTATTTACCTCTAACCAAAGATCTCAATCTAGAGGATGATACTGAACCTCCCATTAGAGCTCATGATTGTGATTATGTAGAGTAAAGTAGTAGTGTTAAGGGTCTTTGAGAGTAGTAAGTTGTGAAATAGTCTATTTTTACTATAAGCTTATAGTTTTGCAATCCAATATTACCATGGTATGACAGGCGTAATAGTTAGCAGCTTCAATGTTTTTTATCTATAAATACTAGGATGGTTTATCCTCTCTATTATATGGATATTATGGAAACTTTTTTAAAAAATGTTTTTCTAATGGACTTTATAGTTTTAGATTAGTCTGTTGTAGGGCTTTAAATTTTGGACTTATGGAGCAAAACTCCTCATAATGTACTATGTTTTGCACTATATTCCTAATATATATTTTTATGTCAACTAATTCATTTTATGTGTATTAATTAGAAATTAAAAGTTGATGATTATTAATCTTAATTAACCCATACGATGCAGTCAAGGACATTGGGAACTCATAGAGTCCAACCAATCCTTGCAGCAAGAGTCACATAATAGAAGCCAAAAGAAAACAAGGGAAATGAATGCAAGATCAACCTCCTTTTTATCATATAATCAGTTACATGAACATCTTCTAGTCGTGATACATTCCACACATACAGGTTCGATTATAACCTTCAATAGGTTATATTTTTTTATACAATGTACAATCAACACCAACTACATGAACCTTCTATAGGTACTTTCTTCCATCTTATCTATACCTAAAATTCCCATAGGTGCTAAGGTTATTTTCTATTCTATCTCTCTCCTATTATTATGGAAATCAATTACAAGAGTATATAAGGCCTTCACAAACATCAGGTTGGCCAAGAAAGATTACATTTACCAATGAAAAGAAAACGTATTACACAAATAGGTTAGGACCCAAAATCATAAGGATCTTTATCCAACAAGTGGAACATGATTCATGATCCCTCAAGTAGGTTGGACATAAATGTAACATCATAAAGAAATGAGTTGTTAAGCTTCACCGATTGAGAAAACCTTTGCAAGATCAAAAACACCAGAACTAGTCGAAAAAACATGAAAAGAAAGACAATCCTGCCAAGAATATGCAAGATCTCATGCATGAAGCAACCAAATGATGCAAGAACCCATGAGAATATCCCATACAATTCAAAAAACACGTTGTGAGGATCACAACCACCGAAATTATACACAGAATGATTACAGAAAGAAATTCAGGACTAATCAAACAGGAAAACTGGAAAACAAATATTTTTGGTTGATGCAAGATTGCCAAGATCCCAAGATGCTCCCACATCAAACACCTAGGTTTGTTTTGTAAAGTGAGCCTCTCACTTTGTTGGGGCCAAAGGAAAACAAAAATAGTCAACCTAAGCCTGAGAAATCCATGAAGAATCCTCCATTGGTATGTCCTTCCATTTGACAAGATACTCCATATATTTCTTACCTCATGTATTTCTACCAACTCTGCAATCTAAAACTTCCTCTATCTAGTCCATCTTCTTCTTAGGATATTGTTTTTCAACATATGATTCATTACTGCTACTAAAATTTGATTCATGATAGTCATACAAACATGCAACATTGAATATAGGTGATATATCCATGTCTTAGATAGTAACTCCACTTCATATGCATTTCTTGAATCAAATCTCCTCAAGATCTTCCAAGGTCCAGATTTATTCATCCTTAGATTGTTACAAGTTCGAACAGGAAATCTACCCTTCTACAAGTATACCATAACTTCATCTCCTATATGAAATTCCTTGTGTATATCTACTCTTCTTTTATATGCTTGATTCATTTTCTCTAAATGATGTCTAACTCCTTCATGTAATGACTTCATAGCTTCTACAAATTCCTCTCCTTCATCATTCTTCTTAACATCATAACTGATATCTCTCAATTCGGCCACTCCCTTAGGATTAAATCTAGTTACTACCTCAAATAGTGTTTTTCCTATGCTCCTATTCACTGAATTATTATATGGAAACTATGCTTGATGCAAAACTAAATCCCAATTCTCTGACTTGTCTCTAACTAAACATCTTAACAAATTCCCTAAGCTCCTATTCACAACTTTTTTCTATCCATCGGTCTATGGATGCAAAGTAGAAGTATAATCCAAATCAGTCTTCATCTTCTTCCAAAGTTTTGTCCAAAAATAGTCAACAAACCTACTATCCCTGTCTGGAACTATGCTTTTAGGTGATCCGTGCAATATCACTATCTCTTTGAAAAGTAGATCTGCTACATGTACTGCACATGTAGTCTTCTTACAAGGAATGAAATGTGCCATCTTAGAAAATCTGTCTATAACCACAAACATTGACCTCTCTGTGTCCTAGGCAAACCAAATACAAAATCCATGCTGACATCTTCCCAAGGTCTTATTGGTACAGTCAAAGGTGTATACAATCCCATATTCTGACTACTACCTTTTGCAACTTGACACACTTTAAAATTCTAAACAAAATTTTGTACATCCTTCTGAACTTGCAGCCAAAAGTAATTCTTGCTCACCAAAGCTACTGTCTTATCAATACCAAAATGCCCTTCTAATCTCCCACTATGTTTGTCCTTAATGAGATTATCTCTCATAGAACTTTTAGTTATGCACAACTGACTACCTTTGAATAACATTCCATCTTGAATAAGATAATCTAACCACTTACTTTGGTCTACAATAATAGAATCTCTGCAAGCTTTCCAAGGTTCGGTGAAGTCTGGACCATCCTCATACAATACCTTTAATTCATTAGATCCCATGCAATCTTCATTTTAGTCAACAAATTCCTTCTCCCACTCAAGGAATCACTAAGTCTATTTGACACACCACTCTTATGTTTCAACACAAATGTATAGCTCTATATGAACTCAACCCATCTCATATGTCTCTGATTTAACTTACCTTGGCTGCTCAAGTACTTCAATGCTTAGTGATCAGTATAAAGGTCAAACTCCCTAGGCAGCAAATTATGTCTCCATTTCTTCAAGGCTTGTATTATGTCATGAAATTCTTAATCATGCACTGAATAGCTTCTTTTAGCAACATTCAAATTTTCACTAAAGTATGTAATAGGTCTCCCTTCTTGACTTAAGACAACTCCAATTGCATTCCCACTAGCATCAAAATCTATTTGAAATACCTTATTTAAATCGGGTAAAGCTAACATCAGTTGTTCTATCACCTTCTACTTTAGTAATTCAAATATCCTTTGTGCTCCATGTGTCCACTTGAATTCCTCCCTATTTCCCCTTATGGTTTCGGTCATCAGTCCATATATTGAACTAAAGTTCCTAATGAAATTTTAGTAAAAACTAGCTAACCCATGAAATGATCTTACCTCTCCAACATTCTTCAGTGTAGGCCACTCAATAATTGTTTTCACTTTCTCAGGATCCATCTTCAATCCTTTAGTAGATATTACAAATCCCAAATATACTAAATCTTCTTTCATGAAAGTACACTTTTTGAGGTTGATTAGCAACTTCTCTCCTCTTAACCTCTGCAATACTTGTCTAACATGCATCAAATGCTCCTCTTTTCTCTTATTTAAAATCAAGATATCATCCAAATACACAATAACAAACTTACCTAATAATTTTTTCAGAACCTCATTCATTAACCTCATGAAAGTACTTGGTGCATCAGTCAATCCAAAAGGCATTAGCAACCATTCATAAAATCCTTAATTTTTCTTGAATGTGATCTTCTACTCATCTCTTTCCCTGATTCTAATATGATTATTTCCACTCTTCAAATCTATCTTGGTGAAATATCTAGCTCCACTCAAACAATCCATCAAATCATCCATCCTTGGCAAAGGAAATCGGTACTTGATCATGATCCAGTTGATGGCTCTAGAATCAGTGCACATTCTCCATTGTCCATCTTTCTTTGGTGCCAATACGACAAACACTGCACAAGGACTCAAGATCTCTCTGATTAAGCCTTGCTATAACAAATATTGAACTTTCTTATTGAGTTCTTCATTCTCTGCTGGTGTCATCCGATATGCTGCTTTGTTAAGAAAACTAGCTCCTGGTATCAAATCCATACAATGGATAATACTCCTTATAGGTGGTAATCCATCAGGGACATTATCTGATATGATGTCTGCATACTCATTCAAAAATCCAGTAATTTATTTTGGATGTTCTTCTTATGCTACAATCTCTTTGGACTTCTTGGGTACTATCCCAAAATATACATTATCATGCCTCATGTCATCCAGGAACATCCTGCCATCCAAGAACTTCTTGCCATCAACTAAACAAATTATTTCACTGGTACACACCTCACTCTTAAGGGGCTCTTCCAAGGGTAACAAATTTTTCTTCATTCCATTAGCAACAATAGTATACACATTCCTTCTACCATCATGTATAACTTGTCTATCATACTACCATGGTATACCCAACAAGATATGACACACATCCATAGGCATAATATCACACAAAACTTCATCATAATACTTTCCAATCTTGAATTTAACTAGGCATTGTTCTCTTACCAGTACCTTGTGTTCATCTTGAATCCATGCGATCTGATAGGGATTAGGATGCTTCAATCTTTGAAACTTAAATTTGTCAACCAACTCCTTTGAGGCAAGATTATCATAACTCCCACTGTCTATGACAACATTGCACACCTTATTTTTTACCTTGCATTTGGTTCGGAACAAATTATTCCTCTGCAATGGTTCTATATTCAACTCTCCTTGGTATAGAGTTCTCCGAGTTACCAGGGTTGCTCCATCCTCTGCTTGGTTATTATTCACTGGTCTGATAGATTCCTCATTTGCAAAGATTGTTCACCTAATGCTCTCTATCTTCCTCTCAAAGTTGCCTTGTTTGCATTCAAAGGCTCGATGTCCCACTTCGCCATATTTAAAACAAGTGCCACTGAACTTCCTCTTATCACCACTTCTTTTTCCTTCATTTCCATAGGAACTCCTATCATTTCTCTTATAGCGATCATTATCCTCAGCTTCTGACTCACTTCTACCTTGACCTACAGAAGATCTACCTCCTCTAGTATTAGTACTGGATCGACCTCTCTGAAAATTTCCTCCTCTACCTCTTTTCCTTTGTTCATGCCTTCAGTTCAACTTTTCTTCAGCCTTCAAAGCCCACTTGTAAGCTTCTTCCACACTCCTAATTTGTATTAGAATGATTTATTCCTGTATTGACACCCTTAAACCATTAACGTAACGAACAACTTGTTTAGCTTCACCATCTACATGCCTAGATCTAATGTTTAGCTTGTAAAACTCCTTGGTATAACCCTTAACACTTAAGTCCTTCTACTTCAAGTTCCACAACTTCTGAACTAGATTCACTTGGAAATCCTCAGTCAGGAACTTACTCTTTAATTTATTCACCATTCTATCCCAAAATTTGATCTTGTCCTTACCCTGTCTCTGCCGATTTGTTTGTAAATGTTCCCACCATAAGGATGCATGCCCTTTTAACTTGGTACAAGCATAGTTTACCTTTTTCTCCTCCTAGTCCCTTCAAGCTCAAAGTACTTGTCTATCTTTGTAATTTAATATATCAATTCATCAAAATCCAGGTTACCATGATAGTTAGGTGGATTGAAATGAGGTCTCTTATTCACATTAGTCAAGGCTCTGATGAACCTCTCTTCTTCTTGATTCAACTCTAGTTATTCCACATTGTTCAATCCTTCCCTAGCTTGATTTTGTTCATCTCCTTCTTCATCACTTGCATCTTCAATGTATTTTCCTCTCCTCTTAGTTGTTTATACCGCTTCCAATCTAGCAATAATTTGTCTCAACAAATCCAAGACAATTGAATTTGGATTCCTTGCTCCACCTCTAGCATTTCTTCTAGCCATATTCACAATTTTCAGTAGCTGACATAGGTCAGATCCTCTCTTCCACCACCCCACAAGCAAACCCTAGATTGCAAAACCTTACTCTGATACCACTTGATGAAGTGAAGGACAATGGGAACTCATAGAGTCAAACCAATATTTGCAGCAAGAGTACACAACATAAGCCAAAAACAAACAAGGAAATGAATGCAAAATCAACCTCCTTTTTATCATATAATCAATTACATGAACATCTACTAGCCGTGATACATTTTAGGCACACAATCCTGATTAGAAACTTCAATAGGTTATCTTTTTTATACGATCTACAATGAGCAAAAACTAGATGAACCTTTTGTAATTAATTTCTTCTGTCTGATCTATACCTCAGATTCCTACAGGTGCTAAGGTTATTTTATGCCCCCCCCCTCTCTCTCTCTCTCTTATGGAAATCAATTACAAGAGTATATAAGGCCTTCACAAACATCAGGTCGGCCAAAAAAGATTACATTTCCCAATGAAAAGAAAACATATTACACTAATAGGTTAGGACCCAAAATCATAAGGATATATATCCAATGAGTGGAACATGAATCACGATCCCTCAAGTAGGTCAGTCACAAACATAACATCATCAAGAAATGAGCCATTAAGATTCACCGATTGAGAAAACCTTTGCGAGATCAGAAACACCAGAACTGGTAGGAAAAACATGACAAGCAAGACAATCCTGCCAAGAATATGCAAGATCTCATACGCGAAACAACCAAATGATGCGCGAACCCAGGAGAATGTCTCGCACAATGCTGCGAACATGTTGTAAGGATTGCAACTACCAACAATATACACAGAACTATCGTAGAAAGAAACTTAGAGACTAATCAAACAGGAAAACTGGAAAATAAATATTTTTGGTTGATGCAAGATTGCCAAGATCCCAAGATGCTCCTGCATCACCATATTTTATGTATCAATAAAAAACTAACTCAAACTAATCATTGTAATAACATGGATTTTAGGTACTAATTATTACCTTAAGATTTGTAATGGTAAAAATTGGATACCTATGCCCTTTTCTATATTGCACTTTGGGTCCACTTTAGTTGAGTGACCTTTATTCAATGGCAAAGGGTACAATTGATACATTTATGGTTGAGAGTGCACACACAATTTGAGCATTATATTTTTGATATTTGTACTCTTTCTTACAAATTGGTCTTAATCCTTACTTTTGCCTTTTCCTACCTTAGGTCAAATCCACAATCATGTGTAGTCATTTTGATCAGTTCCACACTTGCATAAATCACCAATTTACTTTTAAAGTTTAAAATATTATTTGACGTTGACTTAAATTATTCTTGTGACCATTATACGTCAGTGTAAGGCAATAAATGTTTCCTTTGTGATTCTATTGCATTTAAAATGCCATCTTTGTTTATTATAGGGACAATTAGTATCAGTTAGATAGATCTTGCATTTGTAATCATCACTCCTTGCACACATTATCATTATTATTATGAGGGGATTCAAACACAAGCATCTATAGGTTCCGTATATGTTTAAGAGTGTTGTTTGTGTTCTTTTATCTAGCTATTAAATTAGTATCATTACATGATTTGACATAAAGAATTGATTATCCTTGTCATGTGCACATCAACCATAGCTACAAATAGGTTTTTAAGGTAGAGTAGACTAAAAACAATAAAATGAACTATAATCAACAAGTGATCATGCATTAGATTCGATATAGATATACAAAATCAAACCTATAACTACAAAACTAATCCAAATTAGCAAACAAAACATTCAAATATCATCAGTTGTCTATTACAATTCTACACTAAATATCAATTATGATCTTATTACTAATTTTTATTTTATTTATTTATTTAATAAATACTCAAATTTTAATTAAAGTATAAGAAAGATGGATTAGAAAGTAGTGTAGACTCACTTATCAACACTTATATTTAAGATTATTCTAGGTAAACAAAAGTTTATGCCTCTAGATTAAATTGTGTATAATTTTTTTCATCAACATTTATAGTTTTGTTAAACTCAAAATATAATAATAAATTACAAAAAAAATCAAAAATCAAACAGACCTTAACTGACTCGAGTACCATAAACGGATACCATGTCCGGGTATCTCAACGTGATCGTGTGAATTTCTACGAACATAGAGACTACCCAATTTATATATTTATGTAATTCCGAAATTTCATGGAGGTTATGCAGAGCATCCGCTCTACAAATTTTGCTCTTACCTTCAGAAATATCAGCACCAACTTCTCTGCGAAAGCAATTCCAAGGCCGAGGATATTTTATGGGTAGGAGATTTCAGTTGGGTTTTATTCCTCTTGCAATTATATATTCATATTGAAGTACTTAAATTATTGTTTTGATTCTCATCCTTAGGTGCAAAGCAGTGTCAGCGGATACCTATAAGAATTTCAATATGAGAGTTGCACCACCTGTACACCCAACTTATGACCTCACAGCTATAATTAGATTAGCTCTAGCTGAAGATGCAGGGCATATAGGTAATTTTATGCCTTTCTTTTTTTTGACCAACATCATTTACGCTATTTTGAATATTTTGTGCTGAAGAGTAATAACTTTGTTGTAGCTTCTTTCGGATAGAAAATGCTATTGATAAAGAATTACCTCTTTTGTAGACACGCCGGAAAAATGTGGATTTAAGCAATAGAGTTTAAGCTTAACAGTGTGTTCCATCAAGTTAGGGTGCAGGGGAATGCAAGATATCCAAAAGTGTACACCATGGGTAACTTTGAAGATCCATATTGTATTTGGAAGAAGGTTTATGAAATTAATTTTGTGTGTTTTCTTTTATGACATCTCAAAATGCATTCAGCACGTTTTCCTCTTTCTGATGATGGATTGCTGAGTGCAATCAGAAACCATATTACAAAAAAACCCACAGTTCCTTCCAGAAACATTCTTACAGATATCTGTACAGCAAAGTAGCATGGGGATGTTAATAGGGGACTGACGGGTTGGAACATGTCCTTGTCACAAGGACATTGTTGTAACTTTAACTTTAGTTAGTCTTGATTTGTAATTTTGTCAGAACCCATATAAAACCAGGTCTTACATTGTTTCCTTATTGGATGTCAGTTTACTATTCCTTTCCATCTACATCAGTTTTTAATTGGGTTGCCAGTAGCACGGAGCAATATACATATAGGTCTGAAATTTGGTTGTCAACACCACTCAATTGTTTTTTCCTTGACACCAGCCATCTATCTCATATTTGAGCAAATACATACATAACCAGTTTGATGTGAAAATGTTTGGAGTAGCACTTTTTGTGAATTAATAAACTTGGGTTTACATGGGTATGAACTAGCAGCAATTGATGTAGTTTTTTTAATTGATTTTTAGATTGCCTTTTCTATTGCCCAGAAGAGGCTTGCTTTCCTTTGGCTTAGATACCATGGCAAATAGGTACTTATTCTCTCAAATTTGCCCACGGCTCACACTTGGTGTTATCTGTGGAGGTACACTATAACTAGAGTTGGATGCGGTACATTACCTAATACTACATGGACATGTCTTTTGAGAATTCTGAATATGAGGTTTTGCTACACAAGTCCCACTGATTTACCACTTTCCCTATTAGGTACTGCTGACCAAAGCAGGTGTTTCCCCTTGTATAACTTAGCAACCAGAAATATAACTTAGCAACAAATGAAATACAAAAATTAAAATCAACAGATAACACGAGAAGTTATCCTGGGAAAACCCTCCTCACGGAGGGAAACAACCCAGCCCACTGAAAGATAGATCCTTTATTAGAAATGCAAAACCAATTACAAAAAAAATCTCTGCCTTCTATCAACGTCTTCAATACTCACACGACCCTGAACAACCAACAATTACCCAATGAATAATGCCATTCTCGCATAAACACCAAGAGTCTCGAATGTCAACCGAGCTGTCTCTTGTCGGTTACAAACTTGCAATGCGGCAAGGTGATGTGAAGCGTCACTTGTATTATGAGTCCGTTGCCTTCATTAATATTAACTGTGATACCCGATAACAAAACGGCACACAATAGTAACCATCCACATAATTGCTGAAGACATACCATCAATATCACTAAACAACATGAATGCATAAGGAGCTGACTCAGCAGCTGAGTCATGAGCCACTGAAGTCAACATAACGAAGATAAGAAGACGAGTCAAGAAGAATAGATATGAGCATAGCCATATGACAAACTTGGAGCATAACAAAAGCAACACAAAATATGATGAAGACCATAAATAATAGATGCACTACCAAAATAGGAACATATAGCAAATATGAAAGGATGTTTGAAGAAGCAGAGCCAATATACTGAAACATCGAACAACAGATGAATCTTCGGCAATCATCTCAGGTAAAAGATCTTTCTCATAGCTACTAATTCAACACTCCCTCTTAGCAAGAGAGAGATCTTCAGTTTGTCATCTCATGACAAGTGCACGTAGCTGCAACCAAAAAGAATGTCAACGAAATCTCATCATAGATTTTCTCAATAAGATTGTTATCTCAGCATAACAATATTCACCATAGCTACTCCTAGATGGTGAATCAGAAAAACAAAAACTAAGTCATGGAGTCACACACATGACTTCCACCATGGCTACTCCCAGAGGGTGGATCCACTATAGCTACTCCCAGAGGGTGGAACAAGAGATTTCACCTCGAACTTCTCTTGCAGAGAAGAACTCATTAACAATATGCAAGGAATCACTGAAGCTGAGACTCTCTCTTAGCAAGAGCATCACTCTCCACGATACCAAGCTTATCTCGGAAGTAACAAAACTTCACTCTCGGAAGTAGCTTGGTGAAAATGTCTGTAGTGTGCTCCTTTGTAGAAATGTACTTGAGCTCAACTGCTTTCCTTTGAACCATATCTCTCAAGTAATGAAATTTAATTTCCACATGTTTGGTTCTTTTATGAAAAACTGGATTAACCGAAAGCTTCACACAACTTTGGTTATCACAATGAATCACTGTAGGTTCCAAAGGCTGCCCAAACAAACCTGCAAACAATTTTCGAAGCCACACAACTTCTCTTGCAGCCACACAAGTTTCAACAGATTCTGCTTCAGCTGTACTTTGTGCAACACAAGATTGTTTCCTGCTGTTCTAGGAAATCATAGCTGAACCTAGGGTGAAACGACATCTTGAAGTGCTCTTCTTGTCAGGCACACACCTTGCCCAATCTGAATCAGAGAACCCCTGCAAGTTCAGCTCTACACATGAAGAATATTTTAAACCATATCCCACAATACCACAGACATATCTCAATATGTGTTTGGCTGCCACAAGGTGAATTTGTCTTGGTTCACACGTGAACTGACTCAAAGTATTAACATAACTTATATCAGGCCTTGTGTTAACCAAATACATTAAAGAACCAATTAATTGCCTGTACATAGTAGGATCAACTAAATCTGAAGAGGCTGCAACCTCATATAACTTAGATTTGCTTCCATAGGAGTCACCATAGACTTACACTCTAACATGCCAAATCTCTTCAAAATATCAATTGCATATTTTCCTTGACTCAATATGATTTCATTTGGCCTTTGCCATACCTCAAGCCCAAGGAAGTAGTGCAATAAACCAAGATCTTTCATTTCAAATTCAGAAGCTAACTCCTTACATTTGACAATGAGATCATCGTTACCAGTAAGAAACAAATCATCAACATAAAGCACTAGAATCAACACTTTGTCATCACATACCTTGAAATATAAATTTGGATCAACATCATTCTTTAGGAAGCCCAAGCTCAAAAGATAATGATCAATCCTCTCATACCAAACGCGAGGAGCTTGCTTAAGTCCATACAAAGCCTTTTTCAGCCTGCATACATGTTAATCTTTATCATGAATCACAAATCCCTC
Organism: Thuja plicata; assembly: GCA_018584345.1. Classification (NCBI taxonomy): domain Eukaryota; kingdom Viridiplantae; phylum Streptophyta; class Pinopsida; order Cupressales; family Cupressaceae; genus Thuja; species Thuja plicata. Next base: position 330,769 of record MU223669.1, read on the forward strand.
TAGCTGTTCAATGTATACTTCCTCTTCAATTATGCCATTTAAGAATGTTGTTTTCACATCTATTTGATGAAGTCTCCAACCCTTAACTGTTGCAACAGCTATGATGGTTCTGTTAGAAGTGTAATGTGCTACAGGTGCAAAAGTCTCTTCATAGTCTATGCCTTCCTTTTGTGAAAAACCTCTAGCTACAAATCTAGCTTTGTATTTTTGTACACTCCCATCAGTTGCATGTTTAATTTTGAACAACCACTTAGAAGAAACAACAAATTTACTTTTAGGCCTAGGAACAATGTCCCACACATCATTTTTGATGATGGATTGATACTGCTCCATCATGGCATCCTTCCACACTTGCTGATTTGAAGCCTCTTCAACACTAGAAGGCTCGGATGCTATAATGTGACTCATTAAGGCTACATATCCTACAAACTTACAAGGCCTTTTACTCTCTCTGAAAGTGCCATGAGGGGCTGCATATTTTTCAGCCTCTTCCATAGTATGCCTGGCCCACAAAGGTCTCTTCTTATCAGCTGAAATATTACTTGGACCAGCAGGGGTATCTATAGGATCAATAGTCTTCTAAATATGTACTCTCCCTCTGAATCTCAGAAGGTGAGTCCGGATTAGCCATATCTATGTCTTGAGGATGCTCAAAGTCTTCAATACCAAAAACCACTAAGGGAAGCAACAGACATATGACCACACAAATCAGAATGAATTAACTCTAGAATTTCCTTTGCTCTACTTTCACTACTATGAAAAGTACTTTTAATGTTCTTACCTAGAGCACATCCCTTACAGACACCTTCATGGTTTTGGTTCAGCTTTGGAAGACCAACTACTACCTTCTCCATAGAAGACAAAGTTTTGAAATTTAAGTGTCCAAATCTTTTATGCCATAGCTCACTTTAACTTGAAGAATCATGAGCTAATGCTTGAATAGGACAGGCTGAAAGCTTGTAAAGACTGTCCTGACGAACACCAATCTCACGAGCTGATTGAATGTTGGTGTTCTTCTAAGCAAGAACTTTTCCATCAACAAAAGCCACATCATAACCCTTGTCTTCTAATGCTAAAATAGAAATCAGATTCCTCTTAATGCTAGGAAAAAAAGGAACATCACTCAGGTGAAGAGGAATTCCAAAATCCAATTGGAAGGAAGTAAAGCCAACACCCTTTATGGGCATCATCACCAATAATAACTTGAAGATGAGAATCCTTTTCTTTCAAGTTGAAGAGGTGCTCACAATAACCAGTAATATGACGAGATGCTCCACTAGCAATCAGCCATGTATCACTGTTAGTAGGAACATTGCTAGAAAGTGCAGAAATAAAACAAAATCTCTCTTAATTTTCACTTGAGTCCATTTGAGGAGAAGAATTTTCTACATTTGCAGCAGCTGCTTGAGGCTTTGGTCTTGAGGTACAATTTTTATGAAAGTGTCTGAATTTGTCACATCTGAAGCACTGGATCCTAGAAAGATCCTTCTTTTTCTTGGAAACAGGGGCTGACTCAAAATTCTTATCTCTGAATCTTTTGAAATTTCCTTTTTGAAGTGCGGGCAACAAGTACATGATCATCTTTGTGATGATTTTTACGACCATTGCCTCCAGCTTCTAGTCTGCATTCTTCCGGAATACAATCAGTTCTCAACCTATCAAATTCAAGAAGATCATCTCTCCCACTGACACCTTGAATGAAGGATCCCCAAGAGTGAGGAAGTCCATTCATGGCAAGCATGACCAAATCTTTATCTGCAAAGGCTTCTCCAATAGCACTAAGCTGATCTTTGAACTTTGTAATCTTCATGAAGTATGAAACAACTGATTCTCCTCTAGCCATTTTAACATGCAGAAGTTGACGTCTCAGGGCTAGAGCTCTAGTAGTGTTGTTGAATTCATACATGTCCTTCAGAGTCTGAAACATCTCTTTGGTTGAATTCAACTTTGAGATAATGGCAACCAGATGTTCCTTAATCGAATCGATTAGAATCTTCTTTGCCATGATCTTGTTCTTTCTCCATTGAATTTTCTCAGCATCATCAGAAGGTTCCGCAACTTTAGAATTCACATAGTCAAGAAGATCATTCTCTTCAAGTGCAATCAGAATTCTAAACTTCCATGAAGAGAAGTTAGAAGAACCATCTAATTTGTCTTCAACTTACAAGCCGTTCACCATTGTCAATGGCTGAAAATAATTGAAAGTAGAGCAAATAGAAAAAAAAATATAACTTAATACTTCTGGTTCTGGATCGTTTCCTTAGACTCGCTCTGATACCATGTTAAATTTAGGAACCAAAAATATAACTTAGCAACAAATGAAATACAAAAATTAAAATCAACAGATAACACCATAAGTTATCTTGGGAAAAACCCTCCTCATTGAGGGAAACAATCCAATCCATTGAAAGATAGATCCTTTATTTGAAATGAAAAACTAATTACAAAAAAAATCTCTGCCTTCTATCAATGTCTTCAATACTCATTGATCACTCAATGATCAGAGATAATATAACCAATCAGAGTATCGTCTCACAAGGTCACGATACACATATATACACAACATAGTTTAACAATGCACTACACACAGAATATGATAATGCTGCATATACGCAGAGCATACCAAAAAAAATCTGCACAATAATATAATACTGACAATAATTTGGTTTCACAAATCGATCATCATAGAGTCGACTGACTTTTTCAATACTCCCTGAATATAGAAAACAACAGAATGAATGAAGACGGTGCAATAAACTTGCAACCTTTGAATCACCTATTTTTCTCACATGACCCTGAACAACCAACAATCACCCAATGAATAATGCCATTCTCGCATAAATACCAAGAGTCTCGAATGTCAAACGAGCTGTCTCTTGTCGGTTACAAACTTGCAATGCGACAAGGTAATGTGAAGCATCACCCGTATTATGAGAGTCAGTTGCCTTCATTAATGTTAACGGTGATGCCTGATAACAAAATACCACACATAATAACCATTTTCATAACTGCTGAAGACATACCATCAATATCACTAAACAACACGAATGCATAAGGAGCTGACTTAGCAGCTGAGTCACGAGCCACCGAAGTCAACATAATGAAGATAAGAAGATGAGTCAAGAAGAATAGATACAAGCATAGCCATAGCTCGAACACCATAAGAGAAACTTGGAGCATAACAACAACACCACAAAATATGCTGAAGACCATAAATAATAGATGCACGACCAAAATAGGAACATATAGCAAATATGAAGAATGTTTGAAGAAGCAAAGCCAATATACTGAAACATTGAACAACATATGAATCTTCGGCAATCATCTCAGGTAAAAGATCTTTCTCACAGCTACTAAGAATTCAACACCCCTATATGAGCAGCCACTATGACCTGGTTATTAGGCCAGTTGCAAAAAGCAGGAGGCATCTGGACCAACAGGTGACAGAAGATGATAGTAGAACATAACAGAAGAAAGAGCGCTTGGACGAATGAAACAACAAACAGATGATTGAATGGGATATTAGCTTGAATGCATGCCTGAATACGAACAAAGAACTAAATCATAGCGCGAAAGAAAATTTTAGAAGGCCTGTCTATATAATGAATACAGGAAAGAAACAGCACGACTATCTCACATATTCAACCCCTCATAAGAACATCATTAGCGGGAGAGAGAAACATATATCTAATGAGGGGAGAAGCTATTTATAGTTTGAATAAGGATCAATTCAGAAAAGGAAGAGTGAAAAGAGAGTATATTTGTATCCTGTATCACTACAACAGTAAAACGTAGACACCTTTTATTGTGAAATGTTCACTTACAAAGAGAATTGGTTCAGATATAAGGAGACCTTAGAAGTGGGCTCCTTGTTGAAACACTTGAAAGGGGCAAGAATAATGAGTTGGCTAATGGTAAGAAACTAAAACATTCGTGACAGCCTCATTTAGTGGTTGAGACAGCTGTAATATTTGCTGTCTCATAGACCATTGGGTCTCATGGATGTTATTATAATTATTTCAGTTTATAGAATTTCACTTGAGGTCATCCCAGTTGACACATCTATGGTGGCATGAGGCATCGATGGAATATGAATATGTATAAGATATTTCTAATAACTTTTAAAAATCTTACAACGTTTTAATCGTGTTGGAATTTCATCCACATGAGGCTTATCTCCTCATTAAAAAGTCTCATAGATTGCATACAATCTTTAGCTAGGGTGTTGTATTTCATCCTGTGTTCCACGGGGATGCGTCCCCTGCCTTGGAACCCCCGTTCCCGTCCCAGGTACAAAACGGGGACGCAGGGACGGGATTTCAACGTCCCCTAACCGTTCCCTTTTCGGTCCCAAATTGGGGACGTTCCGGAAACCCCAAAAAGAGAAGGTTCCGAAATAGGGGACAAATTTGGGTACTGGGGACGGCCCGGACGTCCCCGGTACCCAAATCCGTCCCCTATTTCCCAGCTTAAAAAAACGGCCGCAAGTCATAAAAGTGCATTTTTAAAAAAAAAATTGGTTATGGGTGGGCCCCACATGGACTCTAATATCAAATAAAAAATACTAAACCCTATTTTGGATGCTAAAAAGCCCAACTCTATTTCATTTCTTCATTTCATTCATTCTTTCCAAGAAGAAGAAGAAAGAGGAGCAACAACAAAGCTTTCATTTTTGAGTTGCAAGAGGAGGGTTTGGCATATATCATTTGCAGATACATTATTGATTTTGATTATTATAGAC